>CM040118.1:48202600-48409905 GCA_022559845.1 Amorphophallus konjac | reverse complement strand
GTGTATAGTACATTCCTAGTTAAAACCCCAGATTCCAGATGTTGGCTGCTAATTCACATGGTCGCAGCATGCCCAGATTGGCGCAGCCTCCCCAGCGATGGGAGTAGGTGGTGCCTCTTCCAGCTTGTGGATTCCCACCTCAGAACTTGACTCGCTTCATGAGCAACTTGCTCACGCCACGCAGCGTGCTGCGGAGGCAGAAGGAATGCTCCGTATACAGGTAAAAGTTTCAGCATCGAGTTCTCTTTGTTTACGCCTTATCGCGTATCTGAGATGGTACACTCGGCAGGAAAAGGAGACGGAAGAAGCGCTTGCCCAAGCTGCGCATAAGGAGGCTAGGATAGCAGAACTGGAGAGGGAACTGCGGCGTCATCCTGATGACGACTCATCCAGGGATGCTATGGAACTGAGGATCACTCTCCAGTTAGAGAGGGAAGACCGTGAGAGAGAATGGGCAGAGAGGGAAAGAAACGCAGAGAGAGAAAGAGCCAACAGTTTGGCTGAAAGGGAGGAGCGAAGGGCCATGGAGGCCCAACTATTCGAACTCCGAATCGGCCTTGGTCTTGCTGAACAGTGGCTGAGAGATGGTGAGGAGCGCTACCGAAAAGCACGAGAGCGTGGCTTTCGTGTTGGTAGCTTCTCTGCTGCTTCCGCGGATCAACGCCGGGATGTGGGAATAGGAAGAGGAGTACAGAGCGGCAGGAGTACCGCTTTTCGTAGTTGGGTAGCACCTTTGAGAGTGTTTTGCCCGGAGAGTAGTGGGACGAGTAATGCAGAGAGAGAGGGCGGAACTTGATGTAAATTTTTTGGTTTTTGGAATAAAACACAAGGTTTGGTTTGTTTGTTTTTTACCTTTACTTCAGTTACCTGAATCCCTGCACATATCACTGAAACAAACAAATCAGAATTTCTGTTCTGACTTGGCCCCTTGCTCAATAAGCAAATGGTCACTGTGACTGTCCTTGATAACTGGTCAAGGGGCCAAGCCTTTATTTAACGAAGGCAAGGGAAAGATGCGGTGATGATAAATGCGACAGGCAAGCACACGAATGCAAGCGGTATTAAAGTGAGATGATGCACGTAAATGCAATCATGCAAAATTGATTTGTTTTCTTTTTTATATTTGACATTTTTTTTTATAATAAAAAGATTTTTTTGTTTGCAAATATGTACATTTCTCTTTTCTATTTTTTTTTGCTTTTATCATTTCAATTTTTTTATTGCTAACGCCCGGCAAGCACCCAAATGGCACCTAACCTACGTGAGACAGGGGTTTCTTACTAACCTCCCAGGTATCCTAAGTGCACATCTAGGTTGATTTGGGCCTCTAGACCCCTCGAATGACGATCCCGCCGGCTAAGACTTACCCTGATGACAATACCGTCATGCCATGCTTAGGCTCCCAGTTGCTTCCGACCACAGGGATTCACCCAAAAGGTGTTTGAGGTAGATGATTTGCCCGACCCGGGTCTGTTTCCTCACAACTCTAGATGGTATAAGATGGAACACCCTGGAACCCTAACGACCAACCGCGCGACGCTGACCCGGAATCAGACGCCGTCGCACCCATAGGTGACGCGCTTGCATTGGCCTAAGCCCGAGGTTAAACAAGAAGACATCAAGGTGGTAAACAGGGGTCTTGACCAGCCAGAAACACAGAGACTCCTTCGCAGCGATAGCTTTTGCTTTTCAAAGTAGGCAACCAAAATGTGTATATTAAAATAAGGTCGCAGACCCTGGGCAGTTTTCACCTTTCAGAAACTCCATCGAACCTTCATCTTTAGAGGGAGAAGGAAGAGCGTAGGGGATAAACCTCCTGAGAGGACCGGCAAAGCCGTTAACCCGGCGAGCGAATAAGGGCCCATTAACTCTTTCCTTTCGGACAACTTCGGACCAAATCTCGAGCATTTACATTCCACGGCCCCCCTTTGTGGATTCAGACTTTTGCTTTGAGGGGTTCCGTTTATCGTACCAGGCACGGTCACGACCAGGCTTTTCTCTTGATTTTGATTTTGTATTTCTTTCTGTGAGGGAGATATAGTCGTTTGACGTTGGTGGGCTCCCTCTTCGTATGCCTGCGGGGACACTGCCCTCTTCTCGTGCTCTGATCGATGCTCGAGGAAATGGGTCCTACTCTTGCCTTTGGGGTTTGAGTTTCGGTTTCTCATGCTCAGCGTTTTAAGGGCGCCGACTGTCTCATTTGGTCGAAGAGAAAAGAATAAAGATTACAGCTTCCGGAGATCTTCTAGGTGTGGCCCTACCGTAGGTGATGCTACCGACTTTTTTGAATAAAATACATAAGTGAACACATGTTAGCTTCCTTCGAGCGAGCATAGGCCGACGTGGCCGGACAGGGTCTCCACGGTTCTGGCAAACCAAGACCCGGTGCCTACCAAGCCTTAATGGGCCCTATCCTAACATGAAGGTTAGATGCAGGGACTTAACTACATGGTGCCTGCCAGGCATCGGCATTTTGAATTTTCCATATTTTTAGTGGTTTTCAATATTTCCTTGTTTTTGATGTTTTTTATCTTTTCATCATTTTTTTTTGTTTTGTGCTAAGGGTAGTATTTCTTAAGATAAAGCCCATTCCAAGGGTGGGATAACTCGGTCCCTTCGGCGTTGATTAGCTTGTAGGCGTTGCCAGGGTACACGGCTTGAATTACAAATGGTCCTTCCCAATTGGGTTGGAGCTTAGAACGCGGCCCTCCAGGTTTGACAAAAATTCTTTTTACGACCATCTCACCGACTTTGAATTTTCTCTCAACGACTTTCTTTTGGTAAAAGCGAGCGAGTCTATTTTGATACACACGCGCGTGTTCGGCGGCGGCCAGCCGCTTCTCATCCAAGAGTTCCAACTGGGCGAGGAGTGAATTACGACGATCGTCGAGGGGAAATTCCTCATCCAATTGTACCCTGAGAGAAGGGATCAGAGTCTCGTACGGGACTACCGCTTCCATACCATAAGTGAGGGCAAATGGAGTCTGCCCGGTGGGGGTACGGATTGAGGTGCGATAGGCCCATAGGGCTTCGATAAGCTTTTCTGGCCAGTCTGAAAACTTACTAGACTCGCAGGTTTTTTTGATGATTTTGAGCAATGTTTTATTGGTGGCCTCCGCTTGACCGTTACCTTGTGGGTAATAAGGCGATGAATGATGCAATGCAATTGCGTACCTTTTGCAGAGGTCCTGTAGGTCCTGAGAAATGAATTGTGGCCCATTGTCGGTGACGATCGTGCTTGGGACGCCGAATCTGGCGAGGATGTTCTTCATGATGAACTTGCAGACTGTTGATGCCTTGATTTCCGCGTAAGCTTCGGCTTCGGCCCATTTGGTGAAGTATTCCGTCGCAGTAAGGATGAAAGATTTCTGCTTGGTGAGGGAATTGGGATCACCTAGGGGACCAATGATGTCGAATGCCCACATGGAGAAAGGCCATGGGGAGGATATTGGATGAAGTGAGGAAGATGGTGAATGGATTTTATCGGCGTGAAGTTGACACTTGACACACCTACGGACATAGACAGCACAATCCTCTTCCATAGTGGGCCAATAAAAGCCTTGACGAATGATCTTCTTGGCGAGCATCTGACTATTCACGTGGCCACCGCACACACCCGAGTGCGTCTCTTCTACACATTTCCAAACCTCATCGTCACCAAGACATCTTAACAGAATACCAGTAAGGCTCCTCCTATAGAGTAGACCTCCAATCAATGTGTATTTCTGAGCCACCCTTCTTATGGCTTTCTTGTCCTCTGTGGTGGCCCCTTCAGGATAAGACTGATTTTGGCAATATTTGACAATTTCATAGAACCATGGTTTCTCTTCATCAGCCAGTTCTTCTTCAGCCTCTGCCAACATGAGCTCCCTCTTCTCAAGGATATCTTCCTGCAGGATCTTCCTTGCTATCCTGTCTTTGATGTTTACGTAGGAAGCATCATCGATTGCAGGGGCGTGAAGTTTGTAGATGGAAATGGACTTAAACCATCTTCCTAGAGGGAACCTTATGGATGATGCCAATGAGGCGAGGGCATCGGCGAGAATATTCTGATGACGAGGGATATGAACAAAGATCAGTTTTGTGAACAGTTTGGCAAAGGCAGCAGTGAGTTCTTGGTATGGCTTGAGTTTGGGATCGCGAGTGCGATACTTAGTGAGTACCTGGCGAAGGATGAGTTGACTATCACCTACGACTCGCAACTCAGTGATACGAAAAGAATGAGCGAGTCCTAGGCCAGCTAGAAGAGCTTCATATTCGGCTATATTGTTGGTGACTGGAAATTTGAGCTGGTATGCCAATGGGAATGTGAGGCCTTCCGGCGACAGGAGGGCGATGCCGATTCCTCTCCCTTGAGAATTCAGAGCTCCATCAAAATATAGCGTCCACATTGGCTCATCTGATTGGTTGATGGACATTAGTTCCTCATCTGGAAACTCTGATTGGACGGGATCGAACTTGGGAAGAGGATGGTGAGCGAGATGCTCGGCTATGGCATAACCTTTAATCGCCTTTTGCTGGATGTAGGTGATGTCGAACTGAGAGAGAAAACTTTGCCAGCGTGCTAGCCTATCCGTAAGGACGGCTTTCTCCAGAAGGAATTTGATAGGATTCATTCGAGCAATCAAGTGGACTTCGTGAGCCAAGAAGTAGTGCTTCAATTTCTGCACTACCCAAACGAGGGCAGCACAGGTTTTCTCCATGCCGGTGTACTTCTGCTCACAGGGATTGAGAAGTTTGGACAAGTAATAGGTTGCCCGTTCCTTGCCTTCTTCATCAGCTTGTGCGAGGACGGCTCCCACGGAGTCATCCAAGACTGAGATGTAAAGGATCAGAGGTTTTTCTGGTTTAGGTGGAATGAGAACGGGTGGACTAGCCAGATATTCCTTCAACCCTTCAAAAGCTTTCTGACATTTAGAATTCCAGTGGAATTCTACTCCTGGCTTGGTCAACTCGTAGAGAGGTCTACACCTTTGTGAATGTTGAGACACAAACCGACGAATAAACTGCAACCTCCCGATTAAACCTCGGACTTCCCTCAAATTCTTGGGAGGCGGCATATCCCTGATAGCCTTGGCTTTGTCGGGATCTATCTCGATCCCTCTTTTACTCACAATGAACCCCAGCAATTTACCTGACGACACACCAAACACACACTTTTTCGGGTTCATTTTCAATTGGAATTCTCTTGACCTTTGCAAGACCTTAGCCAAAACTTCTGGATGTTCCATCCTGGTCCTTGATTTCACCAATAAGTCATCCACATACACTTCCAGATATATGTGCATCATGTCATGAAATATGGCCATCATCGCTCTTTGGTAAGTAGCTCCAGCATTCTTTAACCCAAACGGCATGACCACGTAACAATATGTTCCCCAAGGGGTAGTGAATGACGTCTTTTCCTGATCCTCTTCTGCCAAACGAATTTGATTGTATCCTGAAAATCCATCCATGAAAGAGAGGGTTTCAAAACCTGCCGTGTTATCAATCAACACATCAATGTGAGGTAAGGGAAAATCATCCTTTGGACACGCGCGGTTAAGGTCCCGGAAGTCGATGCAAATCCTGACTTTCCCATCTTTCTTCATGACCGGGACAATGTTCGCCACCCATTGAGGATAAAGAACGACTCTAATGAACCTGGCTTTGTGGAGCTTATCGACCTCTTCTTTCATTTTCAAAGCCATCTGAGGGTGGAAACGCCTTAACCTTTGTTTTACCGAGATGGACCCTGGTTTTAGGGTTAAACGGTGTTCGACCAAGGTTGAATCCAAACCCGGCATATCCTCGTAGCTCCATGCAAACGTGTCCTTATATTCCTTGAGGACCTCAATTAATGCCTCTTCTTCAGAGGGTGGTAGGTTGTCACTTATGAGGATGATCCTAGGGTCTTCCTCAGTCCCCAAGTTGACTTCTTTGGTGGATTCTTCTACGGCGGTTGACGGCTCGTCGAATCTCCTCATTCCGCTAGCGTATGCGCCCGCCGCATCCTCATATTCTTCACCCTCATCTTCAGTGGGGCATTCTTCATTCGTGATCTCGTAGACTCCATACCCTTCATCAGATGCACAGTCGCCCTCGCATTCTATTTCGGGTAGCTGGATGGGATTTTCTAACAACTGGGGGATGGCAAGAAGGGCCTGACACCTGGCGGCCAAATCCAGAAGGAATCGACGAGGGATCTGCCTACCCTTGGATTTCTTCCTAGGTACTACCCTTGGCCTATCATTCCTAGATTGACTGACAATATTTACAGAAGAAGAGGAAGACGAAGAGGATGGTGTAGAATGTACAGGAGAAGACCCCTCAGAGGAGGGGTAGAAAAGGTCGCTCATCGGACCTTGGACGGGTGGTCCGCAAGGCGGTACGCACCCGTGGGAGATGTAGGAGGTTTCCTCAACGAAGATGTGTTGTTGGAGAGTTTGAAAATTGACGTTTTTTTTTCGTTTTCATTTTTAATGACAAAGCAGTGAAAAGAGATTGGAGGAGAGAGGAAAGTGGTTATGGCTAGAGGATTGTGGGGCTCGTAGAGCAGATCATGGTTGAAGACCTGGCGCGGGTTGAAAAGCCCGCGTAGGTATGTAAGCAAAGAAGGGGACCTGGGAAGATCATCAGACAATTGTCTGGCCCAGGAAGAAGATATCAGCAAAGGCTGAGACGAGTGGATGGAGAAGATGGCGGCTAATGAGCCGTCGACGGCAATGTTGAGGACGGATGAAGATCCGTCGATGACAGGTCCTTCTGGCGAGGACGAGGATAGTTTGGAACCTTGGCAAGAGTGGTAATATTCTCTGGTATCTCGGAGATCAATGGTGGTCCTTCAAGCTGTGGGGACGAGAACATCCTTTCCAGTGCAACAGAAATGTCCCGTATGTCGAACCATTTTTCCCACTCGCATTCCGGATCTTTGATCTTGCCTCTTTTGGTGATCCTCGGACATTTTTCAGCCAAATATACAGCATGTGATCCCCATATGCTTCTCGTGGGTGATCTCCCATCTGAACAACGGGCCCTCTGTTGAAGTGGTTTGATAGAGTCCATGTGAGGGGCTTCCAATCCGCCTTGAATGGTCCTTTGAAGCCTAGGCCAAACCTGCGGTTCGGCCTAATTTCCTTTGGCGGTTTGAGCATTCCCTGTAACTGTGCGCCCAGCCCTTTTCCTTGTTGATAGCCGATGTTCCTCATAATCTCCCAACCTTTGGAGTGAAAAGGGAGACACGATGTTGTGGTTGCCCTGACCGGCTCTTTTGGTGCTAGTGGCATGCGAGATGGATCACGCACGTCCAGCAGTGATAATATGGGCCGATGAGACGGCCAAACAGAGGGCAGAGAGGTGTTGATAGCATCCACTGTGTGAAGGACAGGTGTACTGACCACTTTAATAATTCTCCCGTTGTAAGGAAACTTCAGGCACTGATGGTTGGTGGAAGGCACAGCGTCCATGGCTTCAATGTAAGGACGACCCAGTATAGCCTTGAATGTGGGGTCCATGTCGAGGACATGGAATTCCGTGGGAATTGCCATGGGGCCTAGTTCTGCCTTCAGAATAATCATCCCCTGCGGCGGCCTTTTGCTATTGTCATAGGCCGTGACCGTGATCGAGGAAGGTCTTATTTGTTCCTCGTTAACCCCACACAACTGAAGAGTGCTCATGGAGATCACATTTATGGACGCACCCGTGTCGACAAGACACGGGTTTATGGATACCCCATTAATTTTTATTGAAATGCACAATGCATATTTCCGAGCTTCCTTGGGAGCGAGCTCGTAGTTGTGAAACATGATGACTGGTTGTGTGTCTGTTGGGGTCAGGACGGTCGAAATCTTCTCCACGGGGAGGTCTTCATTAACCATGACCTTTTGAAGATATTCCATCAAGGCCGCCTGGTGGGATGTGGATCTTTGAAGTAGCTCTAGGATGGAGATCCGGGCAGGCGTCTTGTCCAAGTGTTTCAGTAGATCATACTGTGTTCCAGGGATAGCTCTTTCTGGTTGTTCTGCATCATCCTTCTCTGGCTGAGATTGCTCGGGATTCTGACTGTTGTGGGGGAAAACCCTGTGGAAAATCCTTCCACTCCGGAGCACCATTGCCTGCGGCTTTTGTACCTCTGTGGGGGTAGCAGTGGGTTTTAACAGGGGTTTGAGGGGTAGTAGTGGAGGAATGGTTGATGAAGCAGGGGTGATGACGGGAGCAGGGATTCTGATGAGGGGTTTGTTAGGTGGAGGCATGGCGGAGGTAGAGGGGATATCGCGCGGATTATGAAGGATAAGGGGTTTGGAAGGTGGAGGTGGAGGTAAGGTTTGAAACGGGTAAAGGTTTTGAGGCGGATGGTGGGTGATGAGTGGTTTTGAAGGCATTAGTGGTGATGTGGTGGAGAAAGACGGGGTTATGTATGGTGGACGGATGATAAGGGGTTTAGAAGGCGTAGGGGTAAATGTGGTAGAGGTGGATGGTAAAGTGGGGGAGTGGGAGAAGGTGAGAGGGTGTGAAGGCGTAGTAGAAAGTGTCGGTTGATAGGAGGTCGGGGTGCGGATGAGAGGGCGTAATGGTAGTGGAAATGGTGAAGGCGATACCGATGCGGGTTGATGAGAGAGAGGTGCTACCCGGGCAAGGTGAGGGGGTTGCATGACGATAGGGTTGGAGGTATAAAGAATGGAGGTACTTTCCTGGTGCCACACCTGCTCTCTCCCGACTTCCGGGAAGGAGGAGATGGGGTTAACCTGATGATTGGGCTGTTGGTGCTCCGGTAGTGGATTCTGGATTATGCCCATGTCGGGCTGTTGTTGTGGGGCCTGCTGAGGCTGCTGTTGTTGTTGTGGTTGCTGCTGCTGCTGCTGTTGTAACTGCTGCTGTGGCCTCTGAGGAGGTCTCCTAGCCTTGAGAGCCGCGACGTACCGTCTCATCTCATCCCAATCTATTTGATGTTCATCATTCATATCATGGATGTAATCTTTGAAATGGAAGCAGTAATCCACTGTGTGTCCCGGCTGCCTGTGGTAGACGCAGTATTTGGAGGTATCAACATTGGGGGGCCAGGCGGGCCTTTCTCTGGGTAGGGCGAGTTGGTTTGATGCCATGAGGGCATTAAAAATATCTGCTAAGGTTTCTGGCAATGGTGGATAGTAGGCTCTCTTAGGACCGAGCGGCCTCCTTTGTTGCTGTTGGGGACCATAGTTCCCCGGGGGTGGAACTTGGTTGTACTGAAGCGGTGGTTGTTGTTGCTGAGGTTGTGGTTGTTGTTGCTGGGGTTGGCGTAATGGAGGCATATTATCCTGGGGTGGATTATTTTGGGGTGGAGGACGGAGAGGGAAAGGACCTGATTGGAGGGGAAGTCGGGGCATTTGTTGAGGCCTTGGGTTGACTGCATAGTTGGCATTGTTGACCGCACTGACTTGCTCATTTGTCACGACCCCTTCTGTGGCTCCGCCCGGGACACCAGCGCCTGTCTTTCTGACCACTTTGGGCTTCGGCGACTCAAACATGTTCATGATGGGGGAGTCTTTTAGCTGGGTTTGGATGTATCGGGCCCTTTCATAGAGTTCCTCCATTGTAGTAAGTTTATTCATGGCGAGGACGTGTCTGAACTGCGGGGTTGCATTAGACACAATCATCTTCACTTGTTCGGGCTCGGAGAGGGTATCCCTTATTCTTTCCGCCAGAGACCTCCATCTATCAGCATATCGGACAAAATCCTCGTCGGGTTTCATCTTTTCGGCCACTAGGTCGGTAATGGAGAGTGAGGGACCGACCCTATCCCTATATTTCTGCAAGAACCTTCTCTGCACTATTTCAAAATTCTCGGCCTCGCGGGGCTCCAGAGAATAGAACCACTCAAGCGCGGGACCATCCAATGATCTCCGAAAGAGGTATGCCAGGGACCTCTGATCGTTTTGCCAATAGGAGGACTCATACATGAAGTCCTTGAGGTGAATGAAGGGGTTGCCGGTACCATTGTATCTGCGGTACGTGGGCATTTCGGAGGGAGGGAGATGAATGACGGGGAGGATTGGCAAAGCAACCTCCGGGGTGGCTTTCACGTCCACCATTCTTCTCAGATTTTGAAACTGCTCGTCCATGCGATTGAACCTATTGAGGAGCGATTGGGCGAGCTCCTCTGGGGGTGAAGGTGGCACTTGCCATTGGGGGAGAAACTGTCTCCCGGAGACTTGAGGGGGAAACCCGGAATGAGAGGGAACTGTCGGACCACCGACAGTTGGCCCTGGCTGAAACGGTGTGTGAGGAACACCGGGAGTTTGAGATTGTGACGGGAATTGGAATGAGGGAGGTTGTTGGCTCGCTTGTCCTTGAAGCGAGGGAGACTGGATGGCTTGCGCCAATGAAGGAGATGGAATGGCCTGCACGGACTCGTGGAGAGGTGCGATAGCCGGAGTTGACTCCTGGGGCGTGGGGGAAACAGATTTCCCCTTTAGAATGGCCTGGAAGGCCCGGAGCTGTTCAGAGGTAAGCTCCGTGTTGGCGAGGACGCCCAGTAAGGAAGTGATATCCTGTGGCGGGGACGTGTCCCCGGCAATAACCTGCACCTCATGCGAGGGGTCATGAGAAGGACCCGAGTCCATAGCATAGACTCGCGGGTCGGCTGTCAAACCACGGCTAGGGTGGTTCTCCTCAGAAGACTCGTGAGACATGCTCACAGTTCTCCCAGAACGCAAAAACATACACTAGCAAGTAGGTAGCAGAGATTATCAAACAAGTGGATGCCTTTACGCCCTTTTTTTTGTTTTGATTTTGATGATTTTTTTGTGTGTTTTTAGCGAGATCCGAAGTTCACACAAGATAGGGACCCTAGTTTATTTTTGTTTCACCGCCGTGTCAGCTAGGGTCTCTCGTCTCACCACGAATGAAATGACTAACTTCGGGGAACTTCAATGGTACAACCAGCCCAGTGAACGAAGAGGAGATTCTTCGATGTCGGGGACTTACGGAGGTCCCAGTGTAGGAGATTCTAGTCCGTTGAGAGGAATTCCCAAACGGAGAGTCCTTCCTTCACCGGGAAAGGGTGATCCTAAAAAAAAATGAAAAAAAGGATAGAAAAGAGGAATGGATGTATGCAATGGAATGCTGACAGATATATGGAGTGGGAAAACAACAGAAATAACAAACATGTAATAAACAAAGAACCAATCAGAACTGACGGTGCTGCCGTGAGCACAACGGGGGCGCGCGTGGGCGCCAAGGTGGAGAGGCACGGGTGGTGCCGAACTTGCAAGGGTAGCCGGGAGGAAGCAGTAGAAGTCCCACCGTGATCGCCAATCTGTGAGCGACGTCACGCGGTTCGGAGTTCGATGGTGCGGGGAAGAGGATGCGGAGAGCGCGCGGGCTCTTCTTTTTGTTTGTTTTGCTGTTTGCTGCAACACAGAGATGAGAGAAGAGAGAGAAGGGGCCACCACGGAGATTGCTCCGGCGGGGCGAGCGGGACAAGTATAATATAGCAAGATATGGGGTTCAAACGGCCATAGCGGGAAGTGACTCGCCGCGACCTCGGGGGGACGGGAATGGTGCAGAAATTAAATAACAAAAATTGAAACGGCCATTGGGGAAGTGACTCGCCGCGGCCTCGAGAATATGAGCAGAATATAGCAGAATATAAAAGAGAATATAAGAACAGAGATTTAAACGGCCATTGGGGAAGTGACTCGCCGCGGCCTCGAGAATATGAGCAGAATATAACAGAATATAGAGAGAGTATAAGAACGGAAATTTAAACGGCCATTGGGGAAGTGACTCGCCGCGGCCTCGATGATATGAGCAGAATATAACAGAATATAGAGAGAATGTAAGAACGGAAATTTAAACGGCCATTGGGGAAGTGACTCGCCGCGGCCTCGATGATATGAGCAGAATATAACAGGATATAAAGAGAATATGAGAACAGAAATTTAAACGGCCATTGGGGAAGTGACTCGCCGCGGCCTCGATGATATAAACGAAATATAACAGGATATAAAGAGAATATGAGAACAGAAATTTAAACGGCCATTGGGGAAGTGACTCGCCGCGGCCTCGATGAAAAGATGTGATCGCCAGGGGCCGAAAGACCCCAAAATAAGAAAGTGATCGCGCCTACCTCAAGAGCGGGAGATGGCGGGTTGCTTCTTCCTCTCCTTCCGGCCGGCCGACGGAGAGGGCTTTCCTCGGCTACCCTTGCAAAACAACGACAAACAAATGACAAGTGGCTTAGAAAGATGAATGTGTAGTATTCATATCCTTGCAATAAAAATGACGAAATAACGGAAGACACACACCTGGTTGGTGTTATCTTTTAAACCCCTCTCGGACTCGAGTAGGAGGAAAATGAGATGATGGATGCGAGATGATGAATGCAAAGAACTACGAAGAAAAGGAAAGAGTTGGCTTATTGGATGTGCCGGTGGTGAAATTCGGCGGAGCTCCGGCAGCGTGGGGACGACGTAGAAGCGCGGTGGATGAAGACGACCTTCCTCTCGCGAGCGTGGGCACCCGAGAAGCCGGCAGAACCTCCACCTACAAAAGACCCCACGGGTTAGAAAAATGACTCCGTAGCCTCTGGGCTCCGGCAGCCTATCGATCACTGCTTAGCTCCCCAGAACTGAGGGGGTGGGCCTCTATTTATAGAGCTCCGGAAGGTGGAGGCGTCCAGGACCCTGGACACCTCCATCAGGGCCGAAATAATATTTTATTCTATTTTTATTGATTTTTTTAGAATACTTTTATGGGGGCGTCCAGGGTCCCGGACGCCTCTAACAGGTCCACCGAAAACCGACGACGGCCGCACGCGGTTTGGCACAACGCGTGGTTTTGTGAGCGGCGCCTCGTGATTCAGAAATGGGCGCGTCCAGTCAGCTGGACGTCTCTAAATTTGGCTTTTTTCACACACGACAAACCGTCGTTCGGTGGCCGGCGCCCGTGAGTGAGTTGATGGAGGCGTCCAGGGGCCTGGACGCCTCCAAAATTATATTATTTTTATTTTTTCTTTGTCTTTTTATGCTAGGGCTGGCATTTTATATATTTTTTATTTGTTTTTATGGAGGCGTCCAGGGGCCTGGACGCCTCCATTAATATGTATTTTTATTTGATTTTTGTTTTATTTTTTATGATTATTGATATTATTTTTATTATTTTTGCATTGATGGAGGCGTCCAGGTAAGTGGACGCCTCCATGATTTTGATTTTTTTTATTTTTTTGGTCATTGATGGAGGCGTCCAGGCGCCTGGACGCTTCCATGATTTTGATTTTTTTATTATTTTTTGGTCATTGATGGAGGTGTCCAGGCGCCTGGACACTTCCATGATTTTTTACAGAATAATTCAAAAAAATGTAAAAAAATTCATAAAAATAGGAAATCACCAGAGTAATTAAAAATGTGAAGGCCACCTTGGGGTATCATAGTGTAATATGAGATTTACTCAGGAGACGTCAGGAATGGCGTGTCTACATTGACTGGCCAGAAACACCGAGACTCCTTCGCGGCGATGGCTTTTGCTTCTCGAAGTAGACAACTATGCGTGTGTTTTGTTAAAACGAGGTTGCTTGCCTTAACGGGACGCGCCTTTCAGGATTTCTATTGAGTTTTCATCTTTGAGGGGAGAAAGAAGAGTAGTGGGATAAACCTTTCGAGAGGACCGGTAAAACCGTTAACCCGACGAGCTAACCGGGACCTACTCGACCTCTCCCTTTTGGGCGATTTCGGACCAGACCTCGAACAGAATTACGTTGCCCCATTGTGGAATTTAGCTTTCATTTTGAGGGGTCTCGCCTATTGAAATCAAGCACGGCCACGACCAGGCTTTCATCTGACTTTGGATATTTTTTTTTGAGGGAGACATGATGATTTGATATGTAGGGATCTCTCTTGTATGTCTGCGGGGACACTGCCCTCTTCTCGTGCTCTGACTCGAGTTCGAGGAGATAAATCTTACTCTCGCCTTCAGGGTATGGTATTTTGGTTCCCTTATGCTCAGCGTTTTAAGGGCGCCGACTGTCTCATTGGGTCGAGATAGAAGAGAACAAAGATTACAACTTTCCTGGAGACCTTCGAGTACAGCCCCACAATAAGCAATACTACCAACCTTTGGCAAAAACAGCTGCGTGTGTGCGTGTTACCTTCTTTTAGTGGGCGTAAGCCGACATGACCGGATAGGAATCTCCGCGGTTCTTGCGAGCCAAGACCTGAGACCTACCGAACCTTAATTGGTCCCATCTTAATATGAAAGATAGATGCAAAGATTTGACTGCATGGTGAACACAAGGCACTCTCTTTTCTTTTTTTTGAAACTTCCCTCGAGTTCCACTTCGCTTGATCCCAAAAATGGTGTGTGAGAGTGTGCGCAGGTTAACCCTGAGTTACACTACAAAGACCGAAGAGTAAATTTTTAGCTCTGATGGTCCTTGTACCATGCCGGTTGTTATGGTTATCTAAGGGTAGTATTTCTTAAGATAAAGTCCGTTCCAAGGGTGGGATAACTCGGACCTTTCGGCATTGACTAGCTTGTAGGCGTTACTAGGGTACACGGCTTGAACCACATATGGTCCTTCCCAATTGGGTTGAAGTTTAGAACGAGGCCCTCCAGGTTTGATAAAAATTCTTTTTACAACCATCTCGCCGACTTTGAATTTTCTCTCAATGACCTTCTTTTGGTAAAAGTGAGCGAGTCTATTTTGATAAACACATGCATGCTTGGCAGCGGCCAGCCGCTTCTCATCTAAGAGTTCCAACTGGGCAAGGAGTGAATCACGTCGTTCGTCGAGGAGAAATTCCTTATCCAAGTGTACCCTGAGAGAAGGAATCAGAGTCTCGTACGGGATTACCGCTTCCATCCCATAAGCAAGGGCAAATAGAATCTGTCCGGTGGGGGTACAGATTGAAGTGCGATAGGACCATAAAGCTTCGATAAGCTTGTCTGGCCAGTCTGAGAACTTACTAGACTCGCAGGTTTTCTTTATAATTTTAATCAATGTTTTATTGGTGGCCTCTGCCTAGCCATTGTTTTATGGATAATAAGGTGATGAATGATGTACTGCAATTGCGTACCTTTTGCAGAGGTCTTGAAGGTCCTGAGAAATGAACCGTGGCCCATTATCGGTGATGATTGTGCTTGGGATGTCGAACCTGGTGAGGATGTTCTTCATGATGAAATTGCAGACTGTTGACGCCTTGATTTTCGCGTAAGCTTCGGCTTCGGTCCATTTGGTAAAGTACTCTGTGGCAGTGAGGATGAAGGATTTCTGCTTGGTGAGGGAGTTAGGATCACCTAGGGGACCAATGATGTCGAACGCCCACATGGAGAAAGGCCATGGAGATGATACTGGATGAAGTGAGGAAGATGGTGAATGAATCTTATCGACGTGAAGCTGTCATTTGGCACACCTACAGACATAAACATCACAATCCTCTTTCATAGTGGGCCAGTAAAAGTCTTACCTAATGACCTTCTTAGCGAGCATTTGGCTATTTACATGGCCACCACATACACCTGAGTGTGCTTCCTCTACACA
Organism: Amorphophallus konjac; assembly: GCA_022559845.1. NCBI lineage: Eukaryota > Viridiplantae > Streptophyta > Magnoliopsida > Alismatales > Araceae > Amorphophallus > Amorphophallus konjac. The sequence goes on along the minus strand of CM040118.1, from coordinate 48,394,409 downwards.
TTTTCAGACCTCATCGTCATCAAGACATCTTAATAGAATACCAGTAAGGCTTCTCCTGTACAGTAGACCTCCAACCAATGTGTATTTCTGGGCCACCCTTCTTATAGCTTTCTTATCTTCTGTGGTTGCTCCTTCATGATAGGACTGATCTTTACAATATTTGATGATTTCATAGAACCAAGGTTTCTCCTCATCAGCCGGTTCTTCTTCAAATTCTGCCAACATGATTTCCCTTTTCTCAAGAATTTCCCCTTCCTGAATCTTCTGTATGACACTTTCTTTGATTTTTAAGAGGTAAGGGTCCTGAACAGCAGGGACGAGACGTTTGTAGATAGTGATGGATTTATACCATGCACGTAAAGGAAATTTGAAAGATGACGCCAAGGAGACGAGGGCATCGGCCAGAATGTTCTGTTCGCGAAGAACATGGACAAAGATCAGCTTGGTGAACAATTTGGCATAAGCGGAGACCAACTCTTGATAGGGCTTGAGCTTGGGATCGAGGGTGCGATATTTGGTAAGCTCCTGGTAGAGAACAAGTTGACTATCACCCATGACTCGCAATTCGGTGATATAGAAAGAATGAGCTAGTTCCAGACCAGCTAGAAGAGCCTCATATTCAGCAATGTTGTTGGTGACTGGGAACGCGAGATGAAATGCCTCTGGGATGGTAACTCCTTCGGACGTCAGAAGGGCAATGCCAATACCTTTCCCTTGAGAATTCAGAGCTCCATCAAAATATAATGTCCACATTGGCTCATCGGATTGAGTGACAGACATTAGTTCCTCATCCGGAAACTCTGATTGGACAGGATCGAACTTAGGGAGAGGATGATGAGCGAGATGCTCGGCTATAGCATAGCCTTTAATTACCTTTTGTTGGATGTAGGTGATGTCAAACTGAGAGGGGAAACTCTGCCAGCGTGTTAGTCTATCAGTAAGTACATATTTTTCCAGAAGGAACTTGATAGGGTTCATGCGGGCGATCAAATGGACCTCATGAGCCAAGAAGTAGTGCTTCAATTTCTACACTACCCAAACGAGGGTAGCACATGTTTTCTCCATGGCTGTGTACTTCTGTTCACAAGAATTGAGGAGTTTGGACAAGTAATAGGTGGCCCGTTCCTTGCCTTCTTCATCGGCTTGTGCGAGGACGGCTCCCACGGAGTCATCCAAGACTGAGATGTAAAGGATCAGAGATTTTTCTGGTTTGGGTGGAATGAGAACGGGTGGATTAGGCAGGCATTTCTTTAACCCTTCAAAAGCCTTTTGACACTTAGAATCCCAATGAAATTCTACTCCTGGCTTGGTCAACTCATAGAAAGGTCTACACCTTTGTGAGTGCTGAGACACAAATCGACGGATGAATTGCAGCCTCCCAATTAAACCTCGAACTTCTCACAAATTTTTTGGAGGCGGCATATCCCTGATGACCTTTTCTTTGTTGGGATCTATCTCAATCCCTCTTTTACTCACAATGAAACCCAGTAATTTACCCGATGATACGCCAAACACACACTTCTTCGGGTTCATTTTCAATTGGAACTCCCTTGATCTTTGCAACACCTTAGCCAAAACTTTCAGATGTTCCACCCTGGTTCTTGATTTCACCAATAAATCATCCACATACATCTCCAGATATATATACATCATGTCATGAAATATGGTCATCATAGCTCTTTGATAAGTAGCTCCAGCATTCTTTAATCCAAATGGCATGACCACGTAACAATATGTTCCCCATGGTGTAGTGAATGACGTCTTCTCCTGATCCTCTTCTGCCAAACGAATTTGATTATATCCCGAAAATCCATCCATAAATGAGAGGGTCTCATAACCTGCTGTGTTATCGATTAACACATCAATGTGAGATAAGAGAAAATCATCCTTTGGACACGCGCGGTTAAGGTCCCGGAAGTCGATGTAAATCCTTACTTTTCCATCCTTCTTCATGACCGGGACAATATTCGCCACCCACTGAGGATAAATGACGACTCTAATGAACCTGACTTTGTGGAGCTTGTCGACCTCTTCTTTTATTTTTAAAGCCATCTGAGGGTGGAAACGCCTTAACCTTTGTTTTACTGAGACGGACCCTGGTTTTAGAGTTAAGCGATGTTCAACCAAGGTGGAATCCAAACCCGGCATATCATCGTAGCTCCATGCAAACGTGTCCCTATACTATTTGAGAACTTCAATTAATGCCTCTTCTTTAGATGATGGCAAATTATCACTTATGAGGATGATCCTAGGGTCTTCCTCAGTTCCCAAGTTAATTTCTTTGGTGGACTCTTCTACGGCGGCTGACTGCTCGTCGAATCTCCTCATCCCACTAGCATATGCGCCGGCCGCGTCCTCATATTCTTCATCCTCGTCTCCAGTAGGGTATTGTTCATCGGTGATCTCATAAACCCCATATCCTTCATCAATCGCACAATTGCCCTCACATTCTATCTCCGGTAGTTGGATGAGATTTTCTAACAACTGAGGGATGGATAGAAGGGCTTGACACCTATTGGCTAAATCTTGAAGGAATCGACGGGGGATCTGCCTACCCTTAAATTTCCTTTTGGGTACTACCCTTGACTTATTATCTCTAGCTTGACTCACATTATTTACAGAAGGAGAAAAGGCTGAAGGGGATGGTGAAGAATGTACAGGGAAAGACCCCTCAGAGGAGGGGTAGAAAAGGTCGCTCATAGGACCTTGGATGGGTGGCCCGCAGGGCGGGATACACTCGTGGGAGATGTAGGAGGTTTCCTCAACAATGATGTGTTGTGGAGAAGTTTAAAAATTGACGTTTTTTTTCGTTTTCATTTTTGATGACAAAACAATGAAAAGAAATCGGAGAAGGGGGAAAGGTGATTATGGCTAAAGGATTGGGAGGCTCAGAGAGCAGATTATGATTGAAAACCTGGCGCGGGTTGAGAAACCCGCGCAGGTAAGTAAGTAGAGAAGGGGACCTGGGAAGATCGTCAGACAACAGTCTGGCTCAGGAAGAAGACATCAGCGAAGGCTGAGGTGAGTGAATGGAGAAGACGATGGCTAATGAGCCGTCGATGGCAATGTTGATGGCAGATGAAGATCTGCCGGTGACAGAGTCCTCTTGGCGAGGATGGCTTGGAACTTTGGCAACAGTAGTGATATTCTCTGGCATTTCAGAGATCAATGGCGGCCCTTCCACCTGCGGTGGTGAGAACATTCTTTCTAGTGCAATGGAAACATCTTGTATGTCAAACTATTTGTCCCATTCGCATTCCGGATCTTTGATCTTGCCTTTCTTACCGGCCCTTGAACATTTTTCAGCCAAGTACACAACATGCGATCCTCCATGTGTTTCCTACCGGTAATCTCCCATCTGAACAACGGGCCCCTTCTTGAGGTGAGAGGATAGGGTCCACGTGAGGGGTTTCCCATCCGCCTCGAGCGATCTTTTAAAGCCTAGGCCAAACTTGTGGCCTAACCTTTTTTCCTTTGGCGGCTTCAGCCTTCCTTGTAATTACGCACCCAAGCCTTTGCCTTGTTGATAGTCGATATTCCTCATTATCTCCCATCCTTTAGAATGGGAAGGGAGACGTGACATCGGTACTGAAGGTGGCTTCTTTGGTGTTAGCGAAATGCGGGACGGGTCATACACATCCAGTGGTGATAATATGGGCCAATGAGATGGCCAAACAGATGGCAAAGAGATGTTAATAGCATCCACTGTATGAAGGACATGCGTGCTGATAACTTTAATAATCCTCCCATTGTATGGGAACTTTAGGCATTGGTGGTTGGTGGAGGGTACATCATCCATGACTTCGATATAGGGGCGACCCAGTATAGCCTTGAATGTGGGATCCATGTCGAGGACATGGAATTCTGTAGGGACTGACACAGGGCCTAATTCTGCCTTCAGGATAATCATTCCCTGTGGTGGCCTTTTGCTGTTGTCATAAGCTGTGACTGTGATCGAGGAAGGTCTTATCTGTTCCTCACCGACTCCACATAACTGAAGGGTGCTCATGGAGATCACATTTATTGATGCACCCATGTCCACCAAACAAGGGTGTACGGACACTCCATTGATTTTTATCGAAACACACAATGCATATTTTCGAGCTTCCTTGGGGGCAACCTCGTGGTTGTGGAACACAATAGCCGGTTGTGTATCTGTCGGCATCAGAATGGTCGAAATCTTCTCTACAGGGAGGTCCTCATTTACCATGACCTTTTGAAGATATTCCATTAAGGCTGCCTAATGGGATGTGGATCTCTGAAGCAGCTCAAGGATGGAGATCCGAGCAGGCGTCTTGTCCAAGTGTTTCAATAAATCATACTGTGTTCCAGGGATGGATTTTTCTGACTGTTCTCCATTGTCCTTCTCTGACTGAGCCTGGTCGGGGTTTTGACTATTTTGAGGAAAAACTCTGTGGAAAATCCTTCCACTCCGGAACACCATTGCCTGCAGCTTTTGTACCTCTATGGGGGTAGCTGTGGGTTTTAACAGAGGTTTGAGGGATAGCGGTGGAGGAATGGTTGATGAAGCCGGAGTAACGATGGGAGCAGAGATTCTGATGAGGGGTTTATTCGGTGGAGGCATGGTGGAGGTAGAGGGGATATCATACGGACTATGAAGGATAAGGGGTTTGGAAGGGGGAGGTGGAGGTAAAGTGGAAGTGGATAAGGCTTGAGGTGGGTAATGGTTTTGAGATGGATGGTGGGTGATGAGTGGTTTTGAAGGCATTGGTGGAGGTAGGGTGGAGACAGGCTGCGTCATACACGGTTGACGGATGATAAGAGATTTGGAAGGCATAGGGGTAGATGCAGTAGAGGTGGATGGCAAAATGGAGGGGTGAGAGAAGATAAGAGGGTGTGAGGGCATAGTGGAAGGTGTTGGCTGATAGGTCATTGGTGAGTTAATGGGAGGGGTGCGAATGAGAGGACGTGATGGTAGTGGAAATGGTGAAGGCGGTACTATACGTTGTAATACGGGCTGATGAGAGAGGGGTGCTACCCGGGCAAGGCGAGGGGGTTGCATGACGATAGGGTTGGCGGCAGCAAGAACGGAGGTACTTTCTGGGTGCCACACCTGCTCTCTCCCGACTTCTAGGAAGGAGGAGATGGGGTTGACCTGGTGATTGGGCTGTTGGTGCTCCGGCAATGGATTCTGGATTATGCCCATGTTGGGCTGTTGTTGTTGTGCCTGCTGAGGCTATTGTTGTTGTTGTGGTTGTTGCTGTGGCTGCTGTTGAAGTTGCTGTTGTTGCTGAAACTGTGGCCTAGGAGGAGGTCTCCTGGCTTTGAGAGTGACGATGTATCGCCTCATTTCATCCCAGTCAATTCCACCTTCATCATTCATATCGTAGATGTAATCTTTAAACTGGAAGCAGTTCTCTACTGTGTGCCCTGGCTGCCTGTGATAGACGCAGTATCTGGATGTATCAACATTCGGGGGCCACGTGAGCCTTTCCCTGGATAGGATGAGTGTGTTCGAGGCCATGAGGGCGCTGAAAATATTTGCCAAAGTTTCTGGCAATGGTGGGTAATAGGCTCTCTTGGGACCAATCGGCCTCCTTTGTTGCTGTGGGCGGCCATAATTCCCTGGGGGTGGAACTTGGTGGTACTGAGGTGGCGGTTGTTGTTGCTAGGGTTGGGGTTGTTGCTGGGGTTGAAGTGGTTGAGACATATTATTCTATGGTGGATTGTTTTGGGGTGAAGGACAAGAGGGGAAAGGAGCTTGTTGGAGGGGAAGTCGGGGCATTTGTAGAGGCCTTGGGTTGAGTGCATAGTTGGCATTGTTGACTGCAGTCACCTGCTCATTTGTCACAACCCCTTCTGTCGCTCCACTTGGGACACCAGTGCATGTCTTTCTGACCACCTTGGGCTTCGGTGGCTCAAACATGTGCATAATGGGGGAGTCTTTTAACTGGGTATGGATATACCGGGCCCTTTCATAGAGCTCTTCCATTGTGGTAAGCTTGTTCATGGCCAGGATGTGCCTGAACTGTGGGTTTGCATTGGACACAATCATCTTTACTTGTTCAGGCTCTGAGAGGGTATCTCTTATCCTTTCTGCTAGGGACCTCCATCTGTCGGCATAGTAGACAAAATCTTCATCGAGCTTCATTTTCTCGGCCACTAGGTCGGTAATGGAAAGAGTGGGACCGACCCTATCCCGATACTTTTCCAAGAATCTTCTTAGCACCGTATCAAAGTTCTCGGCCTCGCCGGGCTCCAAAGAATAGAACCACTCTAGCGCAGGACCATCCAATGATCTCCGAAAAAGGTATGCCATGAATCTCTGGTCATTTTGCCAATAGGAGGATTCATACATGAAGTCCTTGAGGTGAATAAAGGGGTTGCCAGTGCCATTGTACCTGCGGTATGTAGGCATTTCGGAGGGAGGAAGATGGATCACCGGAAGGATTGGCAAAGCAACCTCCGGGGTGGATTTCACGTCCACCATTTTCTTCAAATTCTGAAAATGTTCGTCCATTCTATTGAACCTGTTCAGGAGCGATTGGCCGAGCTCCTCGGGAGGTGAAGGTGGCACCTGCCACTGGGGAGGAAAATGTCTCCCGGAGATTTGAGGGGGAAACCCCGAATGAGAGGGAGCTGTCATGCCGCCGGCAGTCGGCCCTGGCTGGAGCGGTATGTGGGGAACAGTTGGGGTTTGAGATTGTGAAGGGAATTGGAACAAGGGTGGTTGTTGGCTCGCCTGCCATTGAAGCGAGGGAGACTGGATGGCTTGCGCCAGTGAAGGAGATGGGATGGCCTGCACCGACTCTTGGAGGGATGCGATGGCTGGAGTTGACTCTGGGGGGCGGGGGAAACATATTTCCCTTTCAGAATGGCCTGGAAGGCCCGGAGCTGCTCAGAGGTAAGGTCCGTGTTGGCGAGGACACCTAGCAAAGGGGAGATGTCCTGTGGTGGGGATGTGTCCCCTGCGGTAACCTGCACCTCACGTGAGGGCTCATAAGAAGGACCCGAGTCCATAGTATGGACTCGCGGCTCGACTGATTGACCACGACCAGGGTGGTTCTCCTTAAAAGACTCGTGAGCCATGCTCAAAGTTATTTCGGAACGTAAATGTAATACCCCAGTTTTAAATATCTGAAATTTAATTGAAATAAATGAATTTCGGAAGTTAATATTTAATTACTTAGTAAATAGAACTAGTGAAATTTTCGACTAACTTATAAAAATCTAGAAAAATGGTAATTGGGTTAAGGACCATTTATTTAACAACTTTATCTTCTGTGGTCGACCCAGCAAAAATATGTAATTAGGTCTAATTAGTGGATTAAGCCCAAAATGCACACTGACCTAACTCTTACCTAACCTTAACTTAAAACGCGAAATTAGAGATTAATACTCCACCAAATGAGCCCAAATTGGTGGCAAATGGAAGGCCACGATCTAAGGATCATTTCTCCTCTATTAATTGATCGAAACCCTAGCCCTAAAACGTGGTGTCGGTCGAGCTTTGGTGAGGTCAACCATGGCGGCGCCGTTTTCAAACAATCAACTTGTTTCGACGAATTCTCCCAGCACCGAAAGCTCCAGAAGGTGTATGAGCTATAAAAATGAAGCTATGCAACCCTAGAATCCTTTGGTAGCAGCAGCGGTTGCAGTGGAGATCGATCTAGGGATATCTCGGGAGTTTAGTGGTGACGTGTCGGCGTCCATTCTTCCTCCTTTCTTCTTCCTTTCTTCTCTGATTGAGGTAGGTTCTCTCGGGCTCAAACCGCAAGTAATATATCGAAATGTTGAGCTTTCACTCCTCTTTCTTTTGATATATAAAGCCCTAATTTTTATTGACCATGCTTAGAGAATTTCGTGTTTGATTAGAAGCATGCTAAAACTAGGTTTTCAAGTGTTCTTCCTAGATAGGTTGTGATTTCGATTGATTTTTCGGTGAATTTCGTGTTCCAAACCCTTGTATTATGACCCTAATATGTCCATCAAGAACCCAGGAGCATGGGGTTAAGATTTCAGCCCAATTAGACCCCAATTGGGTGAGATTAGTTGGTTTCCGAAAGTCACATTCGGTTCTATGAACGCAGGGGTCGACCCATGGGGTCGACCCATCCTCAAGCAGAACCAGTCTGCCCGAGGGTCGACCCATGGGGTCGACCCATCCAGCAGCGCGCGGGGGTCGACCCATACAGCGGGCAGGTGGGGGTCGACCCAAAAGGCAGAATTTGTGGGGGTCGACCCATGGGGTCGACCCACACGCAGGTAGATCCCTGGATTTTTCAGGGGTCGACCCAGTGGGTCGACCCATATGCTGTAAGACCAGGTTTACGTGTTTTCGACCCGAGGATCGATCCGGACCATGAGGGGATCGACCCATTCAACCTAGTCCAATTGAAAACCATAGTTTGAGGAACCAATGACCCATGCTTGCAACCCTATGATCTCAAATTAAGCCTGGTGTTCCTCAATCAAAAATTGAAGAACAATGGTCCCTGCACTCATTCCAAGTGTATAAACCATTCCGATTACTATTTCCACTTCAACGCACACAATGGTTAATTAGAAACCCACATGATTAGTGGTTAATTATGTAACTAAATTTCTGTTAATTGCATGTTGTTCATTCCTACACGATCTTGTTCATTATCTTATCATCTTGATTCATCTTTTTGGCAAATACATTAAATGTAAAACTTAATCCTTGATGATTTAACATGGAAATCAGGTTTATCATGAACTTTTAGTTGCTGGATGACAATTCTATTCCAGTAGAACGTTGACCAAATTACGGACTTCTAGTAAGTCATTAGCCCCTTTAAGTTGCGTTAACTTTGAACTTATCACCGAAAACTCCATCCGGTGAACTTACCATCATCTCGAGATTTCTTTATACCCTTGTTATGAACCTAATGAACCACCAGAACATGGATTTACGTGACCGAATCACTGGTTTAAGTTTTGGATCGAATTGGGCTAAGAGAGGTATGCGCGGCCCGTAGTGGACCGTATATCCTCATAAGCGGCCCAATAGCGACCGCATATCCGTAATACGGCCCAGTATGGACCGTATATCTTGTTCATGGGTCTTAATGTCTTCCGGACATGTGCGGCTCAGTATTAACCATATATACCCTTGAGCGGCCTTTGTCTGACCGTTTATATGACAGTTTTCTGAAAAGTGGTTATTTCATGAATTTCGAATCGTGTGAGCTAACCAAGCCAATGTAGGCTATGGTATTTTGTGAATTTACCTATTGTTTTATCTATTTGTCATTAATTATAGTCTTTTAGGACAATTATTCCTCTCGGTTATGGAGCTTATTGTTTGGACTCTTAAAGAATCATTATTCTTATGTTCTTTACCTTGACTACATGAACTGGACCTTGGAACCCTTGGCCATTAAATATTGTGGATGTCTAGTCTCGTGGGATCTACGATCCAAAAAGAAATCAATGCCAAGGCAAACAAATGAAGGGCCCAGTCTGGTCCTGGGAGGAGCACCCGAAAAGTACTTGATCCCCGGGGAGGTGAATGATTAGGTGTGGCATTTGGCACCGGTACTATCTAGCGTGTTGGGTTTATGACATTCCACATTCTCGTGAAACTTATTATTATTCATGCTTAAAGTATGAAGTACTTGCTTGCTTGCTTACTTGACATGACTTGAAATTGACTGCAAATGGTCATTCACTAGAAAATCTTGTTAATCTTGCTTGATATCTCGACATGCAACTATTTCTTCCATTTTAATTATCGTTACTCTTTCTATCTTAGTGATTATTTAGTTTTGCTTATTTTATCGCGTTAATCATGCATATTCATTAATTGGTTAATCACTTAAACTATGCATGATGATAGAGTATAATTCCTACTGAGCTTCTTGCTCACCCCTACTTCCAATCCTTTTCAGGTAATGCAGTAAACAATACGTTACAAATGGGAATCAGATCAGTGTGATCGAGTGAACCTGGAACCTAGAGATTGTACTCTGTCTTTTTTTTATCTTCTTGAGTCTAGCTAGTGTCGTGAGTCTGGTTATTTCTTTTTGTTCTTTCTTCCTTTAATTTGAATCTAATATTATTAAGTGACCTTTTTAATATTAATAAGAGCTCATATTTTTTTCAATATGTGTGTATGGCCTCCTTGTGTTTAATTGTGGTTATTTATCTTCCGCTCTTGTTATCATGACTGTTAACTGTCACGTTCTGAGCATCGCTTCTCGCTGCTATCGGTTCGGGGCGTGACAGTAAAAACATACACCAACAAGCAGATATCAGAGATTATCAAACAAGTGGATGCCTTTATGCCCCCTTTTTTTGTTTTGATTTTGATAATTTTTGTGTTTTTAACCAGATCTGAAGTTCACACAAAAATAGGGACCCTAGTTAGTTTTTATTTCAACGCCGTGTCAACTAGGGTCTCTCGTCTCACCACGAATGGGTCGACTAACTCCGGGGAACTTCAGTGGTACAACCAGCCCAGTGAACGAAGAGGGAATCCTTCGCTGTCAGGGACTTACGGAGGTCCCGGTGGAGGAGATCCTAATCCGTCGAGAGGAATTCCCGAACGGAGAGTCATTCCTTCACCGAGAGAGGGTGATCCTTAGAAAAGAAATAATAATAATAATAATAAAAAGAGGGGGGGATGTATGCGATGAAGTGCTGAACAGATATATAGAACATAAGAAAATAACAGAAATAACAAATATATAATCAACACCCAATGAATTACACGTGATTAGGGGTGAAGTGCACGAGGTGCACGAGGGATAAGAGCTGAAAGTGCTATCGTGAGCACAACTGGAGCGCGCGAGGGCGCAAGGGTGGAGGAGCACACGGCGGTGCCGAAATCGCAAGGGTAACCGAGGGAAAGCGAAAGAGGTCCCACCGTGATCGTCAATCTGTGAGCGACGTCACGTAGAATGCCGAAGGAGGTGAAGCGGAGCGCGTGGGCTCGTTTTGCTGCGACACAGAAAAAGAGAGAAGAGGAGGAACCGCCACGGGAGATTGCTCCGGCGGGGTGTGCAGAGCAGAAACAACGTAACAAGATATAGGGATTAAACGCCCATAGCGGAAAATGACTCTCCGCGACCTCGGGGGATGTGAATAGTGCAGAATTTAAATGACATCAATTTAAACGGCCATTGCTGGAAGTGACTCACTGCGGCCTCGAGAATATGAGAAGATATGAGAATAACACATAATATAATTGACAGAAATTTAAACGGCCATTGCGGGAAGTGACTATCCGCGGCCTCGAGAGTATAAGCAGATATAAGCACAACACAGAATATAAATGACAGAAATTTAAACGGTCATTGCGGGAATGACTCTCCGCGGCCTCGAGAATATGAACAGATATAAGCACAGCACAGAATATAAATGACGAAAATTTAAATGGCCATTGCGGGAAGTGACTGACCGCGGCCTCGAGAATATGAGCAGATATAAGCACAACACAGAATATAAATGACGAAAATTTAAACGGCCATTAAGGGAAATGACTCTCCGCGGCCTCGAGAATATAATGTGATCGCCAGGGGCCGAATACCCCAAAATAAAGAAAATGATCGCGCCTACCTCAAGAGCGGGAGATGGCGGGTTGCTTCTTCCTCTTCCTTCAGCCGGCCGATGGAGAGGGCTTTCCTTGGTTACCCTTGCAAAAGAAGAAACGGACAGATAACAAGTGAATCAAAAAATGACAGTGTGGTATTAGTCCATTATAATGAAAAATTGTGAAATCATGGCGGTGTAGACACGCTATTCCTGACGTCCCCTGAGAAAATCACATATTACTATGCGACGCCCCGTAGCGGCTTTCGCATTTTGAATCGCTTGAGTGCTTCCTTATTGAGTCTTCTTCCGCCTTTTCGGCATCCGGAAATCGTCTCGTTGTGAAAATCATGCGGCATTCGGACGGCATCACCCCCAATCAGACGCATCGGAAGTTTTCGGAACCAGGAGAATGTCTGGCGGAGGGCTACTGACGCCCTTTCGGGGAATCCGAGGGGGCTTTATGGAGGCGTCCAGGCCCCTGGACGCCTCCATTCTTCCAAACATACAGAAATATAAAAAACACATAAAAAGTAATAAAATCATGGAGGCGTCCACTTGCCTGGACTCCTCCATCAATGCAAAATAATAAAATAATATTAATATTAATAATGATAAAAAATAAAAATAAAAAAAATAATTTTATGGAGGCGTCCAGGCCCCTGGACGCCTCCATCATTTGGCTTACAAGCGCCTCCCGTTCGCCGGTCGGTTTGTTGTTTGAGAAAAAATCTAAAATGTGAAGACGTCCTGCCAACTAGACGCGCCCATTCATGAATCACGGGCGCCGATCAAAACCACGCGTTGTGCCAAACCGCGTGCGACTTTCTGCGGGGGTTCGGTGGGTTTTTATGGAGGCGTCCAGTTGCCTGGACTTCTCCTTGAAAATATTCGAAATAAAAAAATAAAAATATTATAAAATATTATTTTTGCCCTGATGAAGGCGTCTAGGGTCCTGGACGCTGTAGACACGACATTCCTGACGTCTCCTGAGTAAATCTCATATTACATTATGATACCCCAAGGCGGCCTTCACATTTTTAATTACTCTGGTGATTTCCTATTTTTATGATTTTTTTTACATTTTTTTGAATTTTTTCGTGAAAAATCATGGAAGTGTCCAGGCGCCTGGACACCTCCATCAATGACCAAAAAAATAAAAAAAAAATCAAAATCATGGAAGTGTCCAGGCGCCTGGACGCCTCCATCAATGACAAAAAGATAAAAAAAAATTAAAATCATGGAGGCGTCCACCTGCCTGGACGCCTCCATCAATGCAAAAACAATAAAAATAATATCAATAATCATAAAAAATAAAACAAAAATCAAATAAAATTATATATATTTATGGAGGCGTCCAGGCCCCTGGACGCCTCCATAAAAATAAATATAAAAAATATAAAATGCCCGTTGGCATAAAAGACAAAAAATAAATAAATAAAAATACATATTAATGGAGGCGTCCAGGCACCTGGACGCCTCCATAAAAACAAATAAAAAAATTAAAATGCCAGCCCTGGTATAAGAGACAAAAGAAAAATAAAAAATAATATAATTTTGGAGGCGTCCGGGCCCCTGGACGCCTCCATCAAAACCCTCACGGGCGCCGGCCACCGAACGACGGTTTGTCGTGTGTGAAAAAATCTAAATTATAGAGACGTCCAGTCAGCTGGACGCGCCCATTTCTGAATCACGAGGCGCCGCTCACAAAACCACGCGTTGTGCCAAACCGCGTGCGGCCGTCGTCGGTTTTCGGTGGACCTGCTTGAGGCGTCCGGGACCCTGGACGCCTCCACAAAAGTATTCCAAAAAAATCAATAAAAATAGAATAAAATATTATTTCGGCCCTGATGGAGGTGTCCAGGGTCCTGGACGCCTCCACCCTCCGGAGCCCTATAAATAGAGGCCCACCCCCTCAGTTCTGGGGAGCTTCTAAGTGATCCGATAGGCTGCCGGAGCCCAGAGGCTACGGAGTCATTTTCTAACCCGTGGGTTCTTTTGTAGGTGGAGGTTCTGCCGGTTTCTCGGGTGCTCACGCTCGCGAGAGGAAGGTTGTCTTCATCCACCGCGCTTCCACGTCGTCCCCACGCTGCCGGAGCTCCGCCGGATTTCACCCTCGGCTCATCCAATAAGCCTTTTCTTCCCCTTTTTCTTCGTAGTTCTTTTGCATTCATCATCTCGCATCCTCTATCCCCCTTCATAAGGGCGCCTCTTCTTTTATACTTCTTGCATCCATCATCTCATTTTCCTCCTACTCGAGTCCGAGAGGGGTTTAAAAGATAACACCAACCAGGTGTGTGTCTTGCCATCATTTCGTTATTTTTATCGCAAGGATTTGAATACTACACCTCCATCTTTCTAATCCACTTGTCATTTGTTTGTCGTTGTTTTGCAAGGGTAGCCGAGGAAAGCCCTCTCCGTCGGCCGGCCGGAGGGAGAGGAAGAAGCAACCCGCCATCTCCCGCTCTTGAGGTAGGCGCGATCACTTTCTTATTTTGGGGTCTTTCGGCCCCTGGCGATCACATCTTATTTTCGAGGCCGCGGCGAGTCACTTCCCCAATGGCCGTTTAAATTTCCGTTCTTATATTCTCTTATACTCTGTTATATTCTGCTCATATCCTCGAGGCCGCGGCGAGTCACTTCCCCAATGGCCGTTTAAATTCCCGTTTTTATATGTTATATTCTTATCTATTCGTGTTCTCGAGGTCGCGGCGAGTCACTTCCCCAATGGCCGTTTAAATTCACGTTCTTATACGTTATATTCTTATATGTTTGTGTTCTCGAGACCGCGGCGAGTCACTTCCCCAATGGCCGTTTAAATTCCCGCTCTTCGTATTCTCTCTATATTCTGTCATCTTATTATATGTTCATATTCTCGAGGCCGCGGCGAGTCACTTCCCCAATGGCCGTTTCAATTCTTGTTATTTAATTTTTGCACCATTCCCGTCCCCCCGAGGCCGCGGCGAGTCACTTCCCGCTATGGCCGTTTAAACCCCATATTTTGCTATATCACACTTGTCCCGCTCGTCCCGCCGGAGCTATCTCCCGTGGTGGCCCCTTCTCTCTCTTCTCTTATTTCTGTGTTGCAGCAACAAACACCCAAAAGAAAGAAAAGAGGAGCCCGCGCGTGCTCCGCGTCATCTCCGCTCTTCCCGGAACCGCGTGACGTCGCTCACAGATTGGCGATCACGGTGGGACATCTACTGCTTCCTTTCGGCTACCCTTGCAAGTTCGGCACCACCCGTGCCTCTCCACCTTCGCGCCCGCGCGCGCCCCCGTTGTGCTCACGGCAGCACCGTCAGTTTTGATTGGTTCTTTGTTTATTATATGTCTGTTATTTCTGTTGTTTTCCCACTCCATATATCTGTGAGCATTCCATTGCATACATCCATTCCTCTTTTCTATCCTTTTTTTCATTTTTTGAGGATCACCCTTTCCCGGTGAAGGAAGGACTCTCCGTTTGGGAATTCCTCTCAACGGACTAGAATCTCCTACACTGGGACCTCCGTAAGTCCCCGACATCGAAGAATCTCCTCTTCGTTCACTGGGCTGGTTGTACCATTGAAGTTCCCCGGAGTTAGTCATTTCATTCGTGGTGAGACGAGAGACCCTAGCTGACACGGCGGTAAAACAAAAACAAACTAGGGTCCCCATTTTGTGTGAACTTCGGATCTCGCTAAAAATACAAAAAAATCATCAAAATCAAAACACAAAAAAAGACGTAAGGCATTCACTTGTGTGTTAATCTCTGCTGATCGTTTGTTGGTGTATGCTATTATGCTCTCGAGAAACATGATGGATGGCTGAATATAATTACAATTGTTTCGAGGCCGATGCCTTCCGTTATGGGTCTCAAATGCGTGACCCAGGTCACGACTCTTACGGGGTCTATAACTCAGACTGGGGCTATCAGCCTGACCCACAGGTTCATCCCATGGACATTGGCCCATCCTATAAGTCCTCATATGGAATACAGGCCACTGTTAGTGGAGCTTCCCCCTCCACTAGTGTTCCCTATGCCTGGGATTTCATGGCTTCTCATGTCGACTCTCTCAGCTCTCAACTTGGAGCCTTACAGGCTGTTATTGAGAGGAAATTTCTTCCTCCTTCCCCTCCTCAAGCCAACCCCCTTCACGCTTTCATGAATAATATTACCAAAATGGAGAAGGATTGGAAGGAGAGAAGAGATGAGTATGGCATCTGGGATATGAGTGAGCAAGAAGTTCTCCCAAGTTTTAACGATCAAGTGGATGCCGTCCACCCACCATTCATTCATTACGCTCATTCATATGGCCCTCCGCCTCCGCATTCATATCCACAAAACCCTTCATGTCAATATACACCATCTCCACTCATCAACGTGCCTCCACCACGGCGTCCATTTGAACTTGATGATCATAAAGAATTGGAAATGGCACATGATGAAATTTATGAAGATTTTGAATATACACCTACTCCGAGTTTTCTTCGTTTCCCTCTTCCACTGCTCCCACAAGAACTCCCTGCTCAGGATGAAGCCACTAGTTCTACCCCTGCTTATGAGTCATCATGGTGTCACGATGACGGGTTTACACCCCAACAACCCGCATCAATGCACCATGAATCACCTTCTACCCTTAACCCCCCACGTACCACCAAAATTCGACGTTTCCTATGTACCAAGCCTTCTACTGTCACCCCTCCAATTGTACAAATAACCCCCACACCATTGGCTTCCACTAAGCATTCCACTAACTCTTGTTCCCAACCAAGTAATCCTCCATCATCTCCACCTAAAACCTCCACTAGCCTTGTAACCCCGAATCCAACCATTCCTATTCCTCCACTCCCCTTACCTAAACCCGAGATTAACCCTGAGCCGGGCCCATTGATTGTTGCACACGAGCCAACCTCGTCTCCTCTCGAGAACAAGGAGAAGCCCGTCGTGTCTCAACCTCCACTTACCCTTCCTATAGCCCCCATCATTGAATCTCCATCACCCGTTGAGCATGCTGTCTCAATCTCACCTCCTTCCACCACCTCTCGGAGTGGGTATCTTTCTAAAAATACATGTGCCAAAGATGATGTTCAAGAATCGGACAAGAAGAATTTGGCCACGGCAATGCCATTCAAGATCCAAGATTTAATTTGCCGAATGCCGATTCGGGTTCTTGTGCCGGTCACCTTTGAGAAGGCCGAATTTCCATCTGCACCAATGCCCATCAAGAAGGACCCTCAGGAATTGGTACTGACCAAATCAGGGGCCAAAATAACCACGATCACGTTACTCCTTGGCCAACATGCTTTCAAGGCTCTTATTACCCCTTGTTCGGTCATAGTCCAAATGGCCAATCAAAAGAAGGGGTTCTCCTCATGCATAGTGATGACACATTCTACTGCCGAGGAGATGATGAATTCTATGCTCAGGGGTGGGTCAGGGCAGTTCTTGTTGGAAACTTTTGACATCATGTCTACTCACTACCAACTTCCATGCAAGAGGCGAACGCCTATGTTACCCGGCATATTCACATGTGATATTCCAACGGCCTTGAGCAGTACCCCAAACATGAAGCTCCTTATACCGAGCATCGAACTTCCAATGATAGACACCATTCATCTATCAAGGGAGCTATTTCTAAAGGAGCCAGTTCATGTCAAGATCCCTACTTCACGAGCGGAACTCTCAAATTTTTGTTATGATATTTTGCTAAGAGAGTTACCGTTCATATATGAATGTCCAAAGGGCCTTACTAAAAGTCCATCAAATGAGAACCCATGGGCCCTGACCGCACTGATTGGACTGGTTGGTCAGAAAAGGACTAGGCCGTCTCTTCATTGGAGAGAGCATGCAGGGCCAAGAGGTCAGGAAGCCATGTTGAAGGTTGAGAGGCCGCACTATGAGAGAGTATTTACCAAGAAGAGGGAAAAGCATAAAGTGAAGCTTAAGGATAATAAATCCCTTGTTGAAGGAGCCCACATCAGTTCATCCACTTCCTATCCCAGTTCATCGCTGCTCATGCTGCTATTCAGCTTCTTTTTATGGGCAGTCCATTGGTTAAGGAGACGCCTTTTGTCACCTAAATCTAAGCCATCAAGCTCCTCTGCTCTAGGGTCCCCGAACCCTCACATTCCTCGTTGTCCGGAGCTTCCGGACCCCTACATTCATCCCTGTCCGGAACCTCCGGACCCCTCCCTATTTAATTCCATGTTTTTATCCATCTCTCACCCCCATCCGGAACCTCCAGATTTCTTATCTTATTCTCCATCTCTCTCAGGGCATCGCGCCCTTCCTTCCCATATCCACCTGGAACCTCCGGGCCTCTCCTTCTTTCGATTTATCCTTTTGTTCTTCCAAGTCATCACGTCCTTCATTCTTTTCACCCCTTTGAATTATCTTTTTACACACCTCCCAGGGCATCGGGTCCCTCATGATCTTCTTCCTCCGGAACCTCCGGATTCATTTCCCCATGATTCTCCTCCTTTACATCCGGACCCTTCGGATCCGCCTCTCTCGATTCATCAATTTCTGATTCCTCCCGATCCCGCTCCCGGGTTCGACCCGGTTCCTTCCACGTTAACTTCCTCGGGCACCTGCCCGTTCTCACACTGTTTCCGAGGCTTTAGTCCTCACTGATTTCTTTGATTTCTTCTCATCTGTAAATTCTTCTAGGTATCTTTCACCTAAATCTTGTTTTATCCCCCACTTATTTAAAATAAACCGCCCTAGTTGGAGGATTGTTGTATAGGAGGAGCCTTACTGGTATTCTGCTAAGATGTCTTGGTGACGATGAGGTTTGGAAATGTGTAGAAGAGACGCACTCGGGTGTGTGCGGTGGCCACGTGAATAGTCAGATGCTCGCCAAGAAGATCATTCGGCAAGGCTTTTATTGGCCCACTATGGAAGAGGATTGTGCTGTCTATGTCCGTAGGTGTGTCAAGTGTCAACTTCACGCCGATAAAATCCATTCACCATCTTCCTCACTTCATCCAATATCCTCCCCATGGCCTTTCTCCATGTGGGCATTCGACATCATTGGTCCCCTAGGTGATCCCAATTCCCTCACCAAGCAGAAATCTTTCATCCTTACTGCGACGAATATTTCACCAAATGGGCCGAAGCCGAAGCTTACGCGGAAATCAAGGCGTCAACAGTCTGCAAGTTCATCATGAAGAACATCCTCGCCAGATTCGGCGTCCCAAGCACGATCGTCACCGACAATGGGCCACAGTTCATTTCTCAGGACCTACAGGACCTCTGCAAAAGGTACGCAATTGCATTGCATCATTCATCGCCTTATTACCCACAAGGTAACGGCCAAGCGGAGGCCACCAATAAAACATTGCTCAAAATCATCAAAAAAACCTGCGAGTCTAGTAAGTTTTCAGACTGGCCAGAAAAGCTTATCGAAGCCCTATGGGCCTATCGCACTTCAATCCGTACCCCCACCGGGCAGACTCCATTTGCCCTCACTTATGGTATGGAAGCGGTAGTCCCGTACGAGACTCTGATCCCTTCTCTCAGGGTACAATTGGACGAGGAATTTCCCCTCGACGATCGTCGTAATTCACTCCTCGCCCAGTTGGAACTCTTGGATGAGAAGTGACTGGCCGCTGCCGAACACGCGCGTGTGTATCAAAATAGACTCGCTCGCTTTTACCAAAAGAAAGTCGTTGAGAGAAAATTCAAAGTCGGTGAGATGGTCGTAAAAAGAATTTTTGTCAAACCTGGAGGGCCGCGTTCTAAGCTCCAACCCAATTGGGAAGGACCATTTGTAATTCAAGCCGTGTACCCTGGCAACGCCTACAAGCTAGTCAACGCCGAAGGGACCGAGTTATCCCACCCTTGGAATGGGCTTTATCTTAAGAAATACTACCCTTAGCACAAACAAAAAAAATGATGAAAAGATAAAAACATCAAAAAACAAAGAAATATTGAAAACAACTAAAAATATGGAAAATTCAAAATGCTGATGCCTGGCAGTCACCATGTAGTTAAGTCCCTGCATCTAACCTTCATGTTAGGATAGGGCCCATTAAGGCTTGGTAGGCACCGGGTCTTGGTTTGCCAGAACCGTGGAGACCCCTGTCCGGCCACGTCGGCCTATGCTCGCTCGAAGGAAGCTAACATGTGTTCACTTATGTATTTTATTCAAAAAAAGTTGGCAGCATCACCTACGGTAGGCATCACCCAGAAGATCTCCGGAAGCTGTAATCTTTATTCTTTTCTCTTCGACCCAATGAGACAGTCGGCGCCCTTAAAACGCTGAGCATGAGAAACCGAAACTCAAACCCAAAGGCAAGAGTAGGATCCATTTCCTCGAGCATCGATCAGAGCACGAGAAGAGGGCAGTGTCCCCGCAGGCATACAAAAAGGGAGCCCACAAACGTCAAACGACTATATCTCCCTCACAAAAAGAAATACAAAATCAAAATCAAGAGAAAAGCCTGGTCGTGACCGTGCCTGGTGCGATAAACGGAACCCCTCAAAGCAAAAGTCTGAATCCACAAAGGAGGCCGTGGAATGTAAATGCTCGAGATTTGGTCCGAAGTTGTCCGAAGGAAAGAGTTAATGGGCCCTTATTCGCTCGCCGGGTTAACGGCTTTGCCGGTCCTCTCAGGAGGTTTATCCCCTACACTCTTCCTTCTCCCTCTAAAGATGAAGGTTCGATGGAGTTTCTGAAAGGTGAAAACTGCCCAGGGTCTGCGACCTTATTTTAATATACACATTTGGTTGCCTACTTTGAAAAGCAAAAGCTATCGCTGCGAAGGAGTCTCCGTGTTTCTGGCTGGTCAAGACCCCTGTTTACCACCTTGATGTCTTCTTGTTTAACCTCGGGCTTAGGCCAATGCAAGCGCGTCACCTATGGGTGCGACGGCGTCTGATTCCGGGTCAGCGTCGCGCGGTTGGTCGTTAGGGTTCCAGGGTGTTCCATCATATACCATCTAGAGTTGTGAGGAAACAGACCCGGGTCGGGCAAATCATTTACCTCAAACACCTTTTGGGTGAATCCCTGTGGTCGGAAGCGACTGGGAGCCTAAGCATGGCATGACGGTATTGTCATCAGGGTAAGTCTTAGCCGGCGGGATCATCATTCGAGGGGTCTAGAGGCCCAAATCAACCTAGATATGCACTTAGGATACCTGGGAGGTTAGTAAGAAACCCCTGTTCTCACGAAGGTCAGGTGCCATTTGGGTGCTTGCCGGGCGTTAGCAATAAAAAAAATTGAAATGATAAAAGCAAAAAAAATGGAAAAGAGAAAATGCACATATTTGCAAACAAAAAAAATCTTTTTATGATAAAACAAAAAAAATATCAAATATAAAAAAGAAAACAAATCAATTTTGCATGATTACATTTGCGTGCAGCATCTCACTTTTAATATCGCTTGCATTCGTGTGCTTGCCTGTCGCATTTATCACCGCATCTTTCCCTTGCCTTCGTTAAATAAAGGCTTGGCCCCTTGACCAGTTATCAAGGACAGTCACAGTGACCATTTGCTTATTGAGCAAGGGGCCAAGTCAGAACAGAAATTCTGATTTGTTTGTTTCAGTGATGTGTGCAGGGATTCAGGCAACAGAAGCATAGGTGAAAAACAAACAAACCGAACCTTGTGTTTTATTCCAAAACCAAAAAAATTACATCAAGTTCCGCCCTCTCTCTCTGCATTACTCGTCCCACTACTCTCCGGACAAAACACTCTCAAAGGTGCTACCCAACTACGAAAAGCGGTACTCCTACCGCTCTGTACTCCTCTTCCTATTCCCGCATCCCGGCGTTGATCTACGGAAGCAGTAGAGAAGCTACCAACACGAAAGCCACGCTCTCGTGCTCTTCGGTAGCGCTCCTCACCATCTCTCAGCCACTGTTCAGCAAGGCCAAGGCTGATTCGGAGTTCGAATAGTTGGGCCTCCATGGCCCTTCGTTCCTCCCTTTCAGTCAATCTGTTGGCTCTTTCTCTCTCCGCGTCTCTTTCTCTCTCTGCCCGTTCTCTCTCACGGTCTTCCCTCTCCAACTGGAGAGTGATCCTCAGTTCCATAGCATCCCTAGAGAGTCGTCATCAGGATGACGCCGCAGTTCCCTCTCCAGTTCTGCTATCCTAGCCTCCTTCTGCGCAGCTTGGGCAAGCGCTTCTTCCGTCTCCTTTTCCTGCCAAGTGTACCATCTCAGATACGCGATAAGGCGTAAACAAAGAGAACTCAACGCTGAAACTTTTACCTGTATACGGAGCATCCCTTCTGCCTCCGCAGCACGCTGCGTGGCGTGAGCAAGTTGCTCATGAAGCAAGTCAAGTTCTGAGGTGGGAATCCACAAGCTGGAAGAGGCACCACCTACTCCCATCGCTGGGGAAGCCGCGCCAATCTGGGCATGCTACGACCGCGTGAATTAGCAGCCAACATCTGGAATCTGGGGTTTTAATTAGGAACGTACTGTACACCTACCAAGGCTCTCGTAGCTCCGCGGGCATCGCCCAACTGTTGTTCCATCTCTGCCAAGCGAGTTCGTAAATTCGCTATCATGGCATCCCGGACATCCTGCAGCCATACGAGTCAGCATTTCACCAGAAAACCAAAAAAAGGAGAAAGAAGAAAAAAGAAAAAGGGGAAACCTACCTCCGCAAGTCCCCGGGGTTGGAGCCGCTCTGCGTACTTTGTCCTATATAGACGCAAGTAGTCCTCGCTATCCCGCGCCTGTGATTCTACAATCGTGCCACCCCGTTGCCAGTCCTCATACTGTTCGGGGAATCGCACGCGCCAGTCAATACAGGTCGCCGGTCCTCGCGTCTTTCTCCCGACACGAGGTGGCGCAGCCGTATCCACCCATTCTTGAGCCAGTCCTAAAGTCCTCATAACTAATCGTAGCCGAAGCGGCTCGATTTCATTCAGGCAGTGCATCCACAGTTCCCGTCCGAACCGGGCACGACTTGCTAGAACCCACGGCTGGTCGGCATCGACCATGTCTGAGTAGGGTCTCCAGTTTACCATCGCTGCAGGGAACTCCTGTAGCTCCCGCCTTAGCACCATCAGTTGGTAGGTTAGGGGTGCCGCACTCATGATGGGTTCCCACCGCCTGGCTAGCGGCACCATCGCAGGTCGCCAATGCCGAGCTCTCCCCATAGGGAGGTAATAATAGCTCCACAGCTGCTCGGCGCAGGCCATCAGAACTTTGAAAAAACACAAAAAAATACAAAACAAGCAAAACCAAAAAAATACCTGGATGAATGGTGTGAAACCACTCACAGTCATCTCACGATTCGTTTCTTGGAATAGGCCTGCAAACAAGTGTGCCAGCATGGCGGCTCCCCAGGCATAATACCCTACTCTTTCAAGGTCTGACAGCAGCTCCAGGAAGCAACATTGGATACCGTCCCCTTTCGAGCTCAGTACCAATCTCCCCAAAAGGAAGAGGAGAAATCTCCTCAAATCTATGTTGCATCTTTCCCAGTCGCCGAAATCTGTGCAGTACACGGCACGGCATCCTATTTCCATCCTTTCCATGAACTCTTCTGAGGATTCATCGTCCCGCCGACGAGTGTCGGTGAGCCCTAATGCATCCATCAGGGACGCCCTAGCTACCGACCTATTTTTTCCGACCATCTAGGTCCAAACCCAGTAACTTCTGGGCACCTTCTCTGTAGTCCGCGTAAGTGACTCCGGTCACTGCCTCGCCCTCTACCTTCAGGCTTGTGATCCGGACCACATCCTCCAAGCTGGGCACCATGTGCCCCCAGGGCATCAGGAATGCCCGACTCACTGGGTCCCATCTCTCACACAAGGCTTGGATCAGGACTAGGTCGAGCTGGATCGGCTCGATCCGAAGGAAGGTACCAAATCCCATCACGTCTAGCCTCGCCTTCTGAAAATCTGGGAGGCCCCTGTACGCTGCTACTACCAACTCCCATAAGATTTGTGATTTCATCACAACCTACACATACAAGGAATGGGGGTGAGGTTTGGTCGAAGAAAGGAAGAAAGAATGAGAAAAGGGCAAGAAAACTTGGCTTACAAGTTGAGATTGGGCCCTTTCGCTGAAGTGCCCTTCAAGGTCTGAAAGCCTCCTGGAACTACTACCACTGGACCTACTTCTCTTCGAGGAATGGGAAGATTCGCCCTCCATCCAACTCTCAGAATTTTGAACTCCTCCTCTCCCGTAAGAAATTGTGCTCCTCGAGTTAGCTCTCGATATACCTGGGAGGATAAAAGGGACAAGAATTTATAGAAATGGAAGGAGTGCGGGCCAAGATTGCCTCCATCACCTGTCAATAATAGCCCTCGCAATGAGGCACCGGCCAAGCGGTCCCATGTGTCGCTTCACCGCTCGCACAGGGTGATTGACTGGACGAAGAATAGGACGAATAGCCCCTATGATTGTCTAGGGATACCCTATCATGATTTGGAGGACGTCCGCAAAATTTGACACAACATTCGGGAAAAGAAACTAGGGCCGTCATTATTGACTTCGACGGCAGTTTCCCGTCGAAAATGGTCACAACAAGACGCGATTCTCCGCTCGAGGCGGAGTCTCGACAGACCTATCACATGGGAACAGTGCAAAGGAGAAGAAGTGTAGGGAAGAAGGAACGCACAAAAGAACAAATAAACAGCAGAAAATCAAATCACTCCATTCATAATTCTACATAAGCTGTCACAAACACTACAATCATAGAGAGGTGGCGGGTCCACTAGCTCGCCAATCCTCACCATCACTCATCTCTCTGGGCACTCTCCTCCTCTCCCCCGAGGTGAGGGTCCCTCAGAAGCCTCCGGGATCCCCGTGCAGTAGCACCTGCCTCGCCTCTGGGCGCCTGCTCCGCAGCAGTGACTCGCTGCTCCTCCCCTGGCGTGGCAAAGAAGCCACTGGCGGCAAAGCGACCGGACTGGCGGAGTCGCTCCCCGAACTCTCGCGCTCTCTCGTAGCGCGTCTCCATCCCTCCTAGCCTCTGCACGACGGCCTGAAGGCCCAGCTGGAGCTCCCTCACTTGGGCCTCCAAGGCCCTCCTCTCGGTCAGATCCCGCTGTCGCTCGGACCTTCTCTCGGCTTTCTCTCTCTCTGCCTCTCTCCTCATCATCTGCAGAAGAACCCTTAACTCCAGGATGTCTGGAGAAGGTCTCTCCTCACCGCGATGCCGCAGCTCCGCTACAGTCGCCACCCAGGCATCACGCTCCTCTTCCGCCCGGGTCGCGCGGGCCACCGCACCGGCAAGTTGCTCCCGGAGGGAGGCAATCTCGAGAAAAGGGGCCGAGGAACTGGAAGATCCGCCAGCCACTCCCACCGTCGCTGTCTGCTGGGCACGCTGGAACAAAATAAACAACGGCCGTCAGTGAAACTCCAAAATCTGAAGTTAAAAGTGCGGCACATAACTTACCAGGAGCGACAACTCATGTTGAGCGACGGCCAGCTGCCGCCTAGTCTCTGACAGTTGGGCGCGCGAGCCGCCGATGCCACGCGTGTCTCCAGCTTGGGGAAGCCCCGCGTAGCTCTCTCTCTGCCGCCGCAGGAAGTCGGCACTGTCCTGCACCAGTATACCCCCTTGCTGTCCAGGGAGACGTACGGGCCACTCCTCGAGCCTCGCCTTGCCGCGACTCTCCCTCCTGACGCGGCTCGGCTCGTCTGCACTCGCCCACTCATCGGCCAAACCCGGGATTCTTGCCGTACCCTGCATCAAAAGAGGTCCCACATCAGTCAAAAAGAACGCGTCCCCTGTCTAGGACGCGTCCATCATTTAAGTGCAACAGTCGCCGAACCCTTTCCCCCCTCGCACGGCTTGCTTCAAAACTCAAAATGGATCAAAGAGGGGGAAAACCAAGCACTCACCGAGCCGTGTTCACCTCCTCCCGCGCCATTGGGCCCCTCGGGTCCCTCGGGGGCCCGAAGCGGCCCTTCCTCCTCCATGGACGCCGTTCCGTGCTCTGGCGCGTCCCTCCTCAGGCGAGGGGTCCCGCGTCCCTCTCCACCTTCGCCGTGGTCCAGACCGCCGAACTCCATTCGATCGAGGGGAAGAAGACAAAGACGGGCGAGCGAGTTTCGGCGGAAGGCGGGCTCGTTTGTGGGTAAGGCACGGGAGAAGAAAGGCCACCCGTCGCTTTAAATTTGAATTCGAGGATTAAGACGCGTCCTCGCGCCTGGACGCCCCCAAAATAAAAAAAAAAATTAAAAAAATAAAAAATTAGGGGCGTCCAAGACCCAGGACGCCCCCAAAAATAATAATAATAATAATAATTTCAAAACAAAAAAATAAAAACTTAGGGGCGTCCAGGACCCTGGACGCCCCCATAATAAAAATTTCAAAAAAAATATAATAAAAGAAAAAAAAAGATAAGAGTATGTATATAATCCAAACAAAAGAAGAAAACACAAAGAAAAAGAAAAACCACAAAAAAAGATAATAATAATTAAGGGGACGGGGGTCCAAAACATCCAAATGTCAGATTTTATTCCATCAGAAAAGTAGAATGAGCTACATCAGAGGCTTAGGCGCCTTAGGCCTTAACTTCTCCAGTTCGGTCACATAAGCTCTCCACAGCTCGCATTCTTCCCCCACATGCGCTAAGGCCTTTCCCGCAACACTTGTCTTCCAGGGTGCTTTGACGGCCTTCGCTTCCCTCGCATCCGCCTCCGTGCCCAACTCCCTCTTCTTCAAAGGAACGATGCCAGTCGATATTGGGAATGAATGGCGTGGAATGCCGACCTGGAGGCAGCATCGATGCGCGTTATAAAGGACGAACTCGGTTGCGCCGATCAGTTGGAGATCAACTTCAGGAGAAGGCCTCATGAGGAGATCAAGCGAAAGCAAACATGCCGGTGCGCAAGTAAAGAAGCCTTGTGTCACGGTGCGGAAGTGAGACCGCCAGTCTTCACGTTTCTTCAGCCACGGAACGCGGTTCACTACAGTACCACCGAAGCCTAACACGTCGGCTATGTGATGAAGAGGGCTTTGTTGGAAGAGCTTCGAAGCAGTTGGCATTCCCTCGCGGTGGTCGAATTTAAAGTGCAAATCAAGCCAGCAATTCAAGACAAGTGCGCAACCAAAAGGAGGCTTACCCATGCTCGAGGCAGTAAGGCCACTATATAGGTAGGCAAGGACAGCGGGTCCCACCCTCTTTCCACGCCAGATCCCGCAGATAGCACTCAGTTGGTCTTCCTCCACCATGTTGTCGGTATAAGGAAACAAGAGAGCACCCGCCAGACAAATGGTGAACCCTTTCATGATTCCCTCCAAATAGTCATCGTCTGGTAACCCTCTCAGGGCCTCCATGACCCATTCCGCGAGCTTTTGCAAATCAATTCCCTTTTGAGTACGAACCTTTCGGGCTGCGTCGGGCGGCATGAAACTTCCAAGGACGCTTTCGGAAGTCCCCGTGTCAGCATCCGCATAGCCTTCACCTTCCCGTCACTCTTGAATTTCTTCAATCCGAGCAGAAGTTCCACCTCCTCGAGGAGGATGGTCACCTCGAAGGTCGGGAAGATAAAAGTGTGGGTCTGGGGATGCCAGATCTCCACTAGTGCGCCCATAGCCGCCCAGTCCATACGAATCTTCTCGTAATGTTTGGCGTGAATAAGGAGCCCCTGCAGATGCCACTTCGAGAGTATGACCCTCATGCCAATGGAGATGTTGGAAGTTAGCTTTGAAAGCCATGGCAGTTTGGAAAACTTCCTCGGGCCTGGGAAGAGTGGATATGGCTGGAAGAGAAAAGAAAGAAGAAAGGAAGGAAGTAAGAAGAAGGTTCACGTGGAGAAATTTGAAATGAATCAGCTTACCATATGCGACATGATCGTCCCACTCAGATGACCCTCGAGGTCGGAGAGTCGCCTGATCTCGCTGCTAGGCCTGCTCCTCTTCATAACGCGGGAAGACTCTCCCTCCATCCTGAAATCTCTAGATTCTCCTCTCCTTCCTCTCCTGAGCTTCCAAAACCCACCTTGGTGCATTTGAATGAACTAGCCTAAGGGGAGTTCTTATAGGAAGGGTAGGGCGCTACAGGACAGAACATGTCACATCAACGGTCAATGTCAGGATTTTGACTAGATCTCCTTTCCATTGTGGTGCGATTCTGTTACGATTCTGTTACTTTCTGATGTTATTAATCCATGCTGGCCTGTGCAGGTTTTACTAACGGACGTCTTTGTCCTATCTCCTGTCCCACCTTTCAATGGTTGGTCCCACCATGTCATGCATCGTAGTATATGATACCTACGCTACTAGAACATGTCAAGGACCTTGCGGCCCGAACGAATCTGAGATCTGAGTTCCCCTTCAACAAAAACGGTGATGATCCCAGAGGAATTTGGATTGTACGGATAAACCGTTAATTTGTGGTAGCATGGGGACGACGGTTCCATTCAGAGAGTTGGTGCGTGGATAAACGGGCCCCAGCCCAGTACCAGCTCACCGGATCGGTATCCTGACCCGTTCTTAACAAGTTGACAATATTATCCTTGGCTATTTTCTATTTTAGTTTGTTTTAAATTTTTCTTTAAACCCAGCATGCATTCATATAGGACTTTGAATTTATTGCGGAAGATCATTCGAGTGATTCTATTGTGAAAGCCGTTGTACTCCAATTCTTACAAATATGAGATATTCCATTCCGAATGAAATACTGAGTTTCCTTGAAGCGGCCCTACGCTGCTCTTCCAAAGGAGACCCTTGTTTGGACAGACCCTCAGATATTCCTTTACTTTTTACCTTGTTTGACCCACCTTGGCCGCAGCACTTCCACATTGGCTGGTAACCGCTCACCAAAGGTGAAACCTGTGGGTTTATGACCCAGGTACTTCCACACCGAGAAGTTGGTCTCCTTTATTTTTCGTGCATGAGCACACATCTCACCCTCCCTTATTTGATCTCCGTCCAAGCAATCGTCAATATTTGAAAGACCTTCTTCAAGGTCGCCTCATTGAAACTTCAGGAAAGATTCCAAACAGTAACGTCAAAAGCGTGTCTCATCACACCTTGGCATCAACTTATCAGTCCGCTCCCACTTCATTTCACTCCACTTCGATACCATTCCACTACGTGTCGCTCCCTTGCAAAGCAGACGCCAAGGCGGGGCAGCTGTAGACACGCCATTCCTGACGTCTCCTGAGTAAATCTCATATTACACTATGATACCCCAAGGCGGCCTTCACATTTTTAATTACTCTGGTGATTTCCTATTTTTATGATTTTTTTTACATTTTTTTGAATTTTTTCGTGAAAAATCATGGAAGTGTCCAGGCGCCTGGACACCTCCATCAATGACCAAAAAAATAAAAAAAATCAAAATCATGGAAATGTCCAGGCGCCTGGACGCCTCCATCAATGACAAAAAGATAAAAAAATTAAAATCATGGAGGCGTCCACCTGCCTGGACGCCTCCATCAATGCAAAAACAATAAAAATAATATCAATAATCATAAAAAATAAAACAAAAATCAAATAAAAATATATATATTATGGAGGCGTCCAGGCCCCTAGACGCCTCCATAAAAACAAATATAAAAAATATAAAATGCCCGTTGGCATAAAAGACAAAAAATAAATAAAAAATACATATTAATGGAGGCGTCCAGGCACCTGGACGCCTCCATAAAAACAAATAAAAAAATTAAAATGCCAGCCCTGGTATAAGAGACAAAGAAAAATAAAAAATAATATAATTTTGGAGGCGTCCAGGCCCCTGGACGCCTCCATCAAAACCCTCACGGGCGCCGGCCACCGAACGACGGTTTGTCGTGTGTGAAAAAATCCAAATTATAGAGACGTCCATTCAGCTGGACGCGCCCATTTCTGAATCACGAGGCGCCGCTCACAAAACCACGCGTTGTGCCAAACCGCGTGCGGCCGTCGTCGGTTTTCGGTGGACCTGCTTGAGGCGTCCGAGACCCTGGACGCCTCCACAAAAGTATTCCAAAAAATTAATAAAAATAGAATAAAATATTATTTCGGCCCTGATGGAGGTGTCCAGGGTCCTGGACGCCTCCACCCTCCGGAGCCCTATAAATAGAGGCCCACCCCCTCAGTTCTGGGGAGCTTCTAAGTGATCCGATAGGCTGCCGGAGCCCAGAGGCTACGGAGTCATTTTCTAACCCGTGGGTTCTTTTGTAGGTGGAGGTTCTGCCGGTTTCTCGGGTGCTCACGCTCGCAAGAGGAAGGTTGTCTTCATCCACCGCGCTTCCACGTCGTCCCCACGCTGCCGGAGCTCCGCCGGATTTCACCCTCGGCTCATCCAATAAGCCTTTTCTTCCCCTTTTTCTTCGTAGTTCTTTTGCATTCATCATCTCGCATCCTCTATCCCCCTTCATAAGGGCGCCTCTTCTTTTATACTTCTTGCATCCATCATCTCATTTTCCTCATACTCGAGTCCGAGAAGGGTTTAAAAGATAACACCAACCAGGTGTGTGTCTTGCCATCATTTCGTTATTTTTATCGCAAGGATTTGAATACTACACCTCCATCTTTCTAATCCACTTGTCATTTGTTTATCGTTATTTTGCAAGGGTAGCCGAGGAAAGCCCTCTCCGTCGGCCGGCCGGAGGGAGAGGAAGAAGCAACCCGCCATCTCCCGCTCTTGAGGTAGGCGCGATCACTTTCTTATTTTGGGGTCTTTCGGCCCCTGGCGATCACATCTTATTTTCGAGGCCGCGGCGAGTCACTTCCCCAATGGCCGTTTAAATTTCCGTTCTTATATTCTCTTATACTCTGTTATATTCTGCTCATATCCTCGAGGCCGCGGCGAGTCACTTCCCCAATGGCCGTTTAAATTCCCGTTTTTATATGTTATATTCTTATCTATTCGTGTTCTCGAGGCCGCGGCGAGTCACTTCCCCAATGGCCGTTTAAATTCACGTTCTTATACGTTATATTCTTATATGTTTGTGTTCTCGAGGCCGCGGCGAGTCACTTCCCCAATGGCCGTTTAAATTCACGTTCTTATACGTTATATTCTTATATGTTTGTGTTCTCGAGGCCGCGGCGAGTCACTTCCCCAATGGCCGTTTAAATTCTCGCTCTTCGTATTCTCTCTATATTCTGTCATCTTATTATCTGTTCATATTCTCGAGGCCGCGGCGAGTCACTTCCCCAATGGCCGTTTCAATTCTTGTTATTTAATTTTTGCACCATTCCCGTCCCCCCGAGGCCGCAGCGAGTCACTTCCCGCTATGGCCGTTTAAACCCCATATTTTGCTATATCACACTTGTCCCGCTCGCCCCGCCGGAGTAATCTCCCGTGGTGGCCCCTTCTCTCTCTTCTCTTATTTCTGTGTTGCAGCAACAAACACCCAAAAGAAAGAAAAGAGGAGCCCGCGCGCGCTCCGCGTCATCTCCGCTCTTCCTGGAACCGCGTGACGTCGCTCACAGACGCCTCCATCCTCCGGAGCCCTATAAATAGAGACCCCCTCCCTCAGTCCGAAGAGAGCTTTTAAGAGGTCCGATAGGCTGCTAGAGCCCAGAGGCTGCTGGAGCCATTTCTAACCCGTGGGGTCTTTTGTAGGGGGAGGTTCTGTCGGCTTCTCGGGTGCCCACGCTCACGAGAGGATGGTCGTCTTCGTCCACCGCGCTTCCACGTCGTCCCTACGCCGCCGAAGCTCCGCCGGATCTCGTCATCGGCACATCCAATAAGCCAATTTTCTCCCCTTTTTCTCCGTAGTTCTTTGCATTCATCATCTCACATCCTCTATCTCCCTTCATAAGGGCCCCTTCTCTTATATACTTCTTGCATTCATCATCGCACTTTCCTCCTACTCGAGTTCGAGAGGGGTTTAAAACCACACCAACCAGGTGTGTGTTCTGTCACGATTTCGTTATTTTCATTGCAAGGGATTGATACTACACTGCCATTTTCTAATTCTGTTTACCTACTGTCTGTTATTTTGCAAGGGTAACTGAAGAAAGCCCTCTCCGTCGGCTGGCCGAAGGGGGAGGAAGAAGCAACCCGCCACTTCCTGCTAGTGAGGTAGACACGATCACTCTTTATTTTGAGGTCCCCGGCCCCTGGCGATCACATCATAATCTCGAGGCCGCGGCGAGTCATTTCCCGCAATGACCGTTTGAATTTCTGTCTTTATATTTTTATGTTGCTTTTATATCTGCCATACTCTCGAGGCCGCGGCGACTTACTTCCCGCAATGGCTGTTTAAATTTCATCATTTATATCTTGTCATATTCTCATCTGCTTATATTCTCGAGGCCGCGGCGAGTCACTTCCCCAATGGCCGTTTAAATTCCCGTTCTTTATATTCTCTCTATAATCTGTTATATTCTTATCTGCTCATATTCTTGAGGCCGCGGCGAGTCACTTCCCACAATGGCCGTTTGAATTCTGTCCTTTCTTTTGTATATCTTGAATTGCTTCTATATCTGCTATACTCTCGAGGTCGCGGCGAGTCACTTCCCGCAATGGCCGTTTCAATTCTTGCTATTTGATTTCTGCACCATTCCCGTCCCTCCGAGGCCGCGGCGAGTCACTTCCCGCTATGGCCGTTTAACCCCCATATTTTGTTATATTACATCTGTCCCGCACGCCCCGCCGGAGCAATCTCCCGTGGTGGCCTCTCTCCTCTTCTCTCTTATTTCTGTGTTGCAGCAAAGTAAAAAAAGCAAAACAAAACAAAACGAGCCCGCGCGCTCCGCATCATTCCTCAACCGCGTGACGTCGCTCACAGATTGGCGATCACGGTGGGACTTCAGTTACTTTCTTTTCAGTTACCCTTGTAATTTCTTAGGATTGGCTTTACTATCTCTTGTGTGTTGTTATATCTTGGTTTTTTCTTGTTCTTTTGTGCCCCATATCTCTGTCAGCATTCCATTCCATACATCCACCCCTCTTTTCTATTCTTTTTCATTTTTTTCTAAGGATCACCCTCTCTCGGTGAAGGAAGGACTCTCCGTTCTGAAATTCCTCTCGACGGATTAGAATCTCTTCCACTGGGACCTCCGCAAGTCCCCGACATCGAAGAATCTCCTCTTCGTTCACTGGGCCGATTGTACTATTGAAGTTCCCCGGAGTTAGTCGACCCATTCGTGGTGAGACGAGAGCCCCTAGCTGACACGGTGGTGAAACAAAAATTTACTAGGGTTCCTATTTTATGTGAACTTCGGATCTGGTTAAAAACATAAAAAAATCATCAAAATCAAAACACAAAAAAGGCGTAAAGGCATCCACTTGTTTGATAATCTCTGTTATTTGCTTGCTAGTGTATGTTTTTACGTTCCGGGAAAACTGTGAGCATGGCTCACGAGTCTTTTGAGGAGAACCACCCTGGTCGTGGTGAGTCAGTTGAGCCGCGAGTCCATGCTATGGACGCGGGTCCTTCTTATGAGCCCTCGCATGAGGTGTAGGTTATTACAGGGGACACGTCCCCACCACAGGACATCTCCTCTTTGCTAGGCGTCCTCGCCAACACATAGCTTACCTCTGAACAGCTCCGGGCCCTGCAGGCCATTCTGAAGGGGAAATCTATTTCTCCCACTCCCCAGAAATCAACTCCAGCCATCACACCTCTCCAAGAGTTGGTGCAGGCCATCCCATCTCCTTCACTCGCGCAAGCCATCCAATCTCCCTCGCTTCAAGGGCAGGCGAGCCAACAACCTCCCTCATTCCAGTTCCCTTCACAATCTCAAACTACTGTTGTTCCCCACATACCACTTCAACCGGGGCCAACTGTCGGCGGCCCGGTAGCTCCCTCTCATTCGGGGTTCCCCCCTCAAGTCTCCGGAAGACATTTTCTCCCCCAGTGGCAAGTGCCACCTTCACCTCCAGAGGAGCTCGCCCAATCGCTCCTCAATAGGTTCAATCGCATGGACGAGCAGTTTCAAAATCTGAGAAGATGGTGGACGTGAAAGCCACCCCGGAGGTTGCTTTGCCAATCCTTCCCGTCATTCATCTTCCTCCCTCCGAAATGCCCACGTACCGCAGATACAATGGTACCGGCAACCCCTTCATTCACCTCAAGGATTTCATGTATGAGTCCTCCTATTGGCAAAACGATCAGAGGTCCCTGGCATACCTCTTTCGGAGATCATTGGATGGTCCCGCGCTTGAGTGGTTCTATTCTTTGAGCCCCGCGAGGCCGAGAATTTTGAAATAGTCCAGAGAAGGTTCTTGCAGAAATATAGGGATAGGGTCGGTCCCTCACTCTCCATTACCGACCTAGTGGCCGAAAAGATGAAGCCCGACGAGGATTTTGTCCGCTATGCTGATAGATGGAGGTCTCTGGCGGAAAGAATAAGGGACACTCTCTCCGAGCCTGAACAAGTGAAGATGATTGTGTCTAATGCAACCCCCCAGTTCAGACACGTCCTGGCCATGAATAAACTTACTACAATGGAGGAACTCTATGAAAGGGCCCGATACATCCAAACCCAGTAAAAGACTCCCCCATTATGAACATGTTTGAGTCGTCGAAGCCCAAAGTAGTCAGAAAGACAGGCGCTGGTGTCCCGGGCGGTGCCACAGAAGGGGTCGTGACAAATGAGCAAGTGGGTGCGGTCAACAATGCCAACTATGCAGTCAACCCAAGGCCTCCACAAATGCCCCGACTTCCCCTCCAACCAGGTCCTTTCCCTCTTCGTCCTCCACCCCAAAATAATCCACTCCAGGATAATATGCCTCCATTACGTCAACCCCAGCAACAACAACCACAACCTCAGCAACAACAACCACCACTTCAGTACAACCAAGTTCCACCCCCGGGGAACTATGGTCCCCAACAGCAACAAAGGAGACCAATCGGCCCCAAGAGAGCCCATTACCCACCGTTGCCAGAAACCTTAGCAGATATTTTCAATGCCCTCATGGCCTCAAATACACTCGCCTTACCTAGGGAGAGGCTCGCATGGCCCCCGAATGTCGACACTTTCAGATACTATGTCTACCACAGGCAGCCGGGACACACAATAGAGAATTGTTTTCACTTTAAGGACTACATCTATGATATGAATGATGAGGGTGGGATTGACTGGGATGAAATGAGGTGATACGTCGCCGCTCTCAAAGCCAGGAGACCCCCTCCTAGACCACTGTTCCAACAACAGCAGCAACAACCACAGCAACAGCAACAGCCTCAGCAGGCACAACAACAACAACAGCCCAACATGGGCATAATCCAGAATCCATTACCGGAGCACCAACAGCCCAATCATCAGGTCAACCCCATCTCCTCCTTCCCGGAAGTCGGGAGAGAGCAGGTGTGGTACCCAGAAAGTACCTCTATTCTTTCTACCGCCAACCCTATCGTCATGCAACCCCCTCGCCTTGCCCGGGTAGCACCTCTCTCTCATCAACCCGCATCAGTACCGCATTCACCATTTCCACTGCCATCACGCCCTCTCATTGGCACCCCAATGACATATCAGCCAACACCCTTCATTACGCCCTCACACCCTCTCATCTTCTCTCACTCCCCCACTTTACCATCCACCTCTATTGCATTTGCCCCTATGCCTTCTAAGCCCCTTATCACCCGTCCACCGTACGTAACCCCGCCTGTCTTCATCATACCACCGCCAATGCCTTCAAAACCACTCATCACCCACCATCCATCTCAAAACCATTACCCGCTTCAAACCTTACCTACTTTCACTTTGCCTCCACCTCCACCTTCCAGACCCCTTATCCTTCATAACCCGTGCGATATCCCTCTACCTCCACCATGCCTCCACCTAACAAACCCCTCATTAGAATCCCCGCTCCCATCATCACCCCTACTTCATCGACCATTCCTCCACCACTACCCCTCAAACCTCTATTAAAATCCACTATTACCCCTATAGAGATACAAAAGCCGCAGGCGATGGTGCTCCGGAGTGGAAGGATTTTCCACAGGGTTTTCCCCCAGAATAGTCAGAATCTCGAGCAGTCTCAGCCAGAGAGGGACGATGGAGAACAACCGGAAAGATCTATCCCTGGAACACAGTATGATCTGTTGAAACACTTGGACAAGACGCCTGCTCGGATCTCCATCCTAGAGCTGCTTCAGAGATCCACATCCCATCAGGCAGCCTTAATGGAGTATCTTCAAAAGGTCATGGTGAATGAGGACCTCCCTGTAGCAAAAGATTTCTACCGTCCTGACCCCAACGGACACACAACCGACCATCATGTTCCACAACTATGAGCTCGCTCCCAAGGAAGCTCGGAAATAAGCATTGTGCATTTCAATAAAAATTAATGGGGTATCCATAAACCCGTGCCTTGTAGACACGGGTGCGTCTATAAATGTGATCTCCATGAGCACCCTTCAGTTGTGTGGGGTCGACGAGGAACAAATAAGACCTTCCTCGATCACAGTCATGGCTTATGACAATAGCAAAAGGCCGCCGCAAGGGATGATTATTCTGAGGGCAGAGCTAGGCCCTATGTCAGTCCCCACGGAATTCCATGTCCTCGACATGGACCCCACATTCAAGGCCATATTGGTTCGCCCCTACATTGAAGCCATGGATGTTGTGCCTTCCACCAACCATCAGTGCTTGAAGTTTCCTTACAATGAAAGAATTATTAAAGTAGTCAGCACACCTGTCCTTCACACGGTGGATGCTATCTATACCTCTCTGCCCTCTGTTTGGCCGTCTCATCGGCCCATATTGTCATTGCTGGACGTGTGTGATTCATCTCACATTCCGCTAGCACCAAAGAAGCCGATCAAGGCAACAACGCCATATCTCCCTTTTCACTCCAAAGGTTGGGAGATTATGAGAAACATCGGCTATCAATAGGGCAAAGGTCTGGGTGCACAGCTACAAGGTAGGTTGAAACCACCAAAGGAGATTAGGCCGAACCGCAGGTTTGGCCTAGGCTTCAAAGGACCATTCAAGGCAGATTGGAAGCCCCTCACATGGACCCTATCAAACCACTTCAACAGAGGGCCCGTTATTCAGATGGGGGATTATCCACAAGAAGCACATGGGGGGTTGCATGTTGTGTATTTAGCCAAAAAATGTCCGAGGGTCACCAAAAGAGGCAAGATCAAAGACCCGGAATGCGAATGGGACAAATGGTTTAATATACGGGACGTTTCCGTTGCACAGGAAAGGATGTTCTCGTCTCCACAGCTTGAAGGACCGCCATTGATCTCCAGAATGCCAAAGAATATCATTATTGTTGCCAAGGTTCCAAGCTATCCTCGTCCTCGTCAGAAGGACCCTGTCACCAGCGGATCTTCATCCGCCATCACCATCACCACCGACGACTCATTAGCCGTCATCTTCTCCATTCACTCGTCACAGCCTTTGTTACTGTCATCTTCCTGGGCCAGACGATTATTTGATGACCTCCCAGATCCCCCTCTCTACTTACATATCTGAGCGGGTTTCTCAACCCGCGTCAGGTCTTCAATCATGATCTGCTCTACGAGCCTCCCAATCCTATAGCCATAACCACTTTTCTCTCTCCTCCGATCTCTTTTCACTGTTTTGTCATCAAAAATGAAAACGAAAAAAAACGTCAATTTCCAAACTCCTCAACAACACATCTTCGTTGAGGAAACCTCCTACATCTCCCACGGGTGCGTCCCGCCCTGCGGACCAGCCGTCCAAGGTCCGATGAGTGACCTTTTCTACCCCTCCTCTGAGGGTTCTTTCCCTGTACATTCTTCACCATCCTCTTCATCTTTTTCTTCTTCTGTAAATAATGTCAGTCAATCTAGGAATAATAAGTCGAAGGTAGTACCTAGGAAGAAATCCAAGGGTAGGCAGATCCCTCGTCGATTCCTTCTGGATTTATCCGCCAGGTGTCAGGCCCTTCTTGCCATCCCTCAGTTGCTAGAAAATCCCATCCAGCTATCGGAAATAGAATGTTAGGGCAACTGTGCAATTGATGAGAGGTATGGAGTCTACGAGATCACGGATGAAGAGGGTGAAGAATATGAGGATGCAGCTGGCGCATATGCTAGTGGAATAAGGAGATTCGACGAGCCGTCAACCGCCGTAGAAGAGTCCACCAACGAAGTCAACTTGGGAACTGAGGAAGACCCTAGGATCATCCTCATAAGTGATAATCTACCACCCTCTAAAGAAGAGGCACTAATTGAAGTTCTCAAGGAATATAAGGACACGTTTGCATGGAGCTATGAGGATATGCTGGGTCTGGATTCAACCCTAGTCGAACACCGCTTAACCCTAAAACCAGGGTCTGTCTCGATAAAATAAAGGTTAAGACGTTTCCACCCTCAGATGGCTTTGAAAATGAAAGAAGAGGTCGATAAGCTCCATAAAGCCAGGTTCATTAGAGTCGTCCTTTATCCTCAATGGGTGGCGAACATTGTTCCGGTTATGAAGAAGGATGGAAAAGTCAGGATTTGTATCGACTTCCGGGAGCTTAACCGCGCGTGTCCAAAGGATGATTTTCCCTTGCCTCACATTGATGTGTTAATCGATAACACAGCAGGCTATGAGACCCTCTCATTCATGGATAGATTTTCGGGATATAATCAAATTCGTTTGGCAGAAGAGGATCAAGAGAAGACGTCATTCACTACACCTTGGGGAACATATTGTTACGTGGTCATGCCGTTTGGGTTAAAAAATGCTGGAGCTACTTACCAAAGAGCTATGATGGCCATATTTCACGACATGATGCACGTATATCTGGAGGTGTATGTGGATGATTTATTGGTGAAATCAAGAACCAGGGTGGAACATCCAAGGGTTTTGGCTAAGGTCTTGCAGAGATTGAGGGAATTCCAATTAAAGATGAACCCGAAGAAGTGTGTGTTTGGTGTATCATCGGGTAAATTACTAGGCTTCATTGTGAGCAAAAGGGGGATCGAGATAGATCCCAACAAAGCTAAGGCCATCAGGGACATGCCACCTCCCAAAAATTTGAGAGAAGTACAAGGTTTAATTGGGAGGCTGCAATTCATCCATCGGTTTGTGTCTCAGCACTCGCAAAGGTGTAGACCTTTCTATGAGTTGACCAAGCCAAGAGTAGAATTCCATTGGGATTCTAAATGCCAAAAAGCTTTTGAAGGGTTAAAGGAATATCTGGCTAGTCCACCCGTTCTCATTCCACCCAAATCAGAAAAACCTCTGATCCTTTACATCTCAGTCTTGGATGACTCCGTGGGAGACGTCCTCGCGCAAGCCGATGAAGAAGGCAAGGAACAGGCAACCTATTACTTGTCCAAACTCCTCAATCCCTGTGAGCAGAAGTACACAGCTATGGAGAAAACCTGTGCTGCCCTTGTTTGGGTAGTACAGAAATTAAAGCACAACTTTCTGGCTCATGAAGTCCATTTGATTACTCGCATGAACCCCATCAAGTTTCTCTTGGAGAAATCTGTCCTCACTGATAGGCTAGCACGCTGGCAGAGTTTCTTCTCCCAATTTGACATCACCTACATTCAGCAAAAGGTAATTAAAGGCTATGCTATAGCCGAGCATCTCGCTCGTCATCCTCTCCCCAAATTCGATCCTGTCCAATCATAGTTTCCAGATGAGGAACTAATGTCCATCACCCAATCTGACGAGCCGATGTGGACATTATATTTTGATGGAGCTCTGAATTTCCAAGGGAAAGGAATTGGCATTACCCTCCTGTCGCCTGAAGGCCTTACATTCTCACTGGCATACCAGCTCAAATTCCCTGTTACCAACAATATAGCTGAATATGAAGCTCTTCTAGCTGGCCTGGAACTCGCTCATTCTTTTCGTATCACCGAATTGCGAGTCGTAGGTGATAGTCAACTCATTCTTCGCCAGGTGCTCACCAAATATCGCACACGCGATCCCAAGCTCAAGCCATACCAAGAACTCACTGATGCCTTTGCCAAGCTGTTCACCAAATTGATCTTTGTCCATGTCCCTCGTCATAAGAATATTCTGGCCGATGCCCTCGCCTCGTTGGCATCATCTTTAAGGTTCCCTCTAGGAAGATGGTTTGATTCCATTTTCATCTACAAGCGTCACGCCCCTGTAATCGATGACGCTTCCTACGTAGATATCAAGGATAGGATAGCAAGGAAGGCCCTACAGGAAGAAATCCTTGAGAAGAGGGAAATCATGTTGGCAGAATTTGAAGAAGAATTGGCCGACGAGGAGAAACCTTGGTTCTACGAAATTGTCAAGTATTGCAAAGATCGGTCTTACCCTGAAGGAGCCACCACGGAGGATAAGAAAACCATAAGAAGGGTGGCTCAGAAATACACATTGGTTGGAGGTCTACTGTACAGGAGAAGCCTTACAGGTGTTCTACTAAGATGTCTTGATGACGATGAGGTTTCAAAATGTATAGAGGAAGCACACTCAGGTGTATGCGGTGGCCATGTAAATAGCCAATTGCTCGCTAAGAAGATCGTTCGGCAAGGCTTTTACTGGCCCACTATGGAAAAGGATTGTGCTATTTATGTCAGTAGATGTGTCAAGTGTCAGCTTCACGCCGATAAAATTCATTCACCATCTTCCTCACTTCATCCAATATCCTCCCAATGGCCTTTCTCCATGTGGGCATTCGACATCATTGGTCCTCTAGGTGATCCCAATTACCTCACCAAACAGAAATCTTTCATCCTCATTGCGACGAAGTACTTCACCAAATGGGCCGAAGTTGAAGCTTACGCGGAAATCAAGGCATCAACAGTCTGCAAATTCATCATGAGGAACATCCTCGCCAGGTTCGGCGTCCCAAGCACAATCGTCACCGACAATGGGCCACAGTTCATTTCTCAGGACCTTCAGGACCTCTGCAAAAGGTACGCAATTGTATTGCATCATTCATCACCTTATTACCCACAAGGTAATGGCCAAGCAGAGGCCACCAACAAGACATTGATCAAAATTATCAAGAAAACCTACGAGTCTAGTAAGTTTTCAGACTGGCTAGAAAAGCTTATCGAAGCTCTATGGGCCTATCGCACTTCAATCCGTACTCCCACCGGGCAGACTCCGTTTGCCCTGACTTATGGCATGGAAGCGGTAGTCCCGTACGAGACTCTGATCCCTTCTCTTAGAGTACAATTGGACGAGAAATTTCCCCTCGATGAACGTCGTAATTCACTCCTCGCCCAGTTAGAACTCTTAGATGAGAAACGGCTGGCCGCTGCCGAGCATGCGCGTGTGTATCAAAATAGACTCGCTCGCTTTTACCAAAAGAAAGTCGTTGAGAGAAAATGCAAAGTCGGTGAGATGGTCGTAAAGAGAATTTTTGTCAAACTTGGAGGGCCGCGTTCTAAACTCCAACCAAATTGGGAAGGACCTTACGTAATTCAAGCCGTGTACCCTGGCAATACCTACAAGCTAGTCAACGCCGAAGGGACCGAGTTATCCCACCCTTGGAATGGGCTTTATCTTAAAAAGTACTACCCTTAACATAGTGTCAAAACAAAAAATAAAAATAAAAAAAATAAAAAAGTAAAAAAATATTAAAAATCACTAAAAATATATAAAATCTTAAAATATCGATGCCTGGTGGTCACCATGTAGTTAAGTCACTGCATCCAACCTCCATGTTAGGATAGGACCCATTAAGACTTGGTAGGCACCGGGTCTTAGTCTGCCAGAACCGTGGAGATCCCTGTCCGGCCACATCGGCCTATGCACGCTCAAAGGAAGCCAACATGTACTCACTTACGTATTTTATCAAAAAAAAGTTGGTAGCATCACCTACGGTGGGGCCTCACCCAGAAGATCTCCAGAAGCTGTAAATCTTTATTCTATTCTCATCGACCAAATGAGACAGTCGGCGTCCTTAAAACGCTGAGCATGATAAACCAAAACTCAAACCCTTTAAGGCAAGAGTAGGATCCATTTCCTCGAGCATCGATCAGAGCACGAGAAGAGGGCAGTGTCCCCGCAGGCATACAAAAGGGAGCCCACAACGTCAAACTACTGTATCTCCCTCGCAAAAAAAAAAAGAAGCACAAAATCAAAATCAAGAGAAAAGCATGGCCGTGACCGTGCCTGATGCGATAAATGGAACCCCTCAAAGTAAAAGTCTAAATCCACAAAAGGGGCCATGGAATGTAAATGCTCGAGATTTGGTCCGAAGTTGTTCGAAAGAGGAGAGTTAATGGGCCCTTATTGGCTCGCCGGGTTAACGATTTTGCCGGTCCTCTTAGGAGGTTTACCCCATGCACTCTCCATTCCTCCTCTAAAGATGAAAGCTAGATGGAGTTTCTAAAGGGCGAAACCCGCCAAGGTTTGCGACCTTATTTTAATATACACATATGGTTGTCTACTTTGAAAAGTAAAAGCTATCGCTGCGAAGGAGTCTCTGTGTTTCTGGACGGTCAAGATCCCTGTCTACCACCTTGATGTCTTCTTATTTAACCTTGGGCTTAGGCCAATGCAAGCGTGTCACCTATGGGTGCGACGGCGTCTGATTCCGGGTCAGCGTCGCGCGGTTGGTCGTTAGGGTTCCAGGGTGTTCCATCATATACCACCTAGGGTTGTGAGGAAATAGACCCAGGTCGGGCAAATCATTTACCTCAAAAACCTTTTGGGTGAATCCCTGTGGTCAGAAGCGACTGGGAGCCTATGCATGGCATGACGGTATTGTCATCAGGGTAAATCTTAGCCGGCGGGATTATCATTTGAGGGGTCCAGAGGCCCAAATCAACCTAGATGTGCACTTAGGATACTTGGGAGGTTAGTAAGAAACCCCTGTTCTCATGTAGGTTAGGTGCCATTTGGATGCTTGCTAGGCGTTAGCAACAAAAAAAAAGAAATGATAAAAACAAAAAAAAGGAGAAAATGTATATATTTACAAACAAAAAAATTTGAATATAACAAAACAACAACAAAATGTCAAATATAAAAAGAAAAACAAATCAATTTTGCATGATTACATTTGTATGCAGCATTTCACTTTTTAATCTCGCTTGCATTCGTGTGCTTGTCTGTCGCATTCATCATCACCACATCTTTCCCTTGCCTTCGTTAATAAAGGCTTGGCCTCTTGACCCGTTATCAAGGACAGTCAAAGTGACCATCTGCTTATTGAGCAAGGGGCCAAGTCAGAGCAGAAATTCTGATTTGTTTGTTTCAGTGATGTGTGCAGGGATTCGAGGCAACAAGAGCAAAGGTGAAAATCAAACAAAACTGAACCTTTTATTCTATTCCAAAAAATATAAAATTACATCAAGTTCCACCCTCTCTCTCCGCATTACTCGTCCCACTACTCTCCGGGCAAAACGCTCTCAAAGGTGCTACCCAACTACGAAAAGCGGTACTCCTACCGCTCTGTACTCCTCTTCCTATTCCCACACCCCGACGTTGATCCGTGGAGGCAGCAAAAAGCTACTAACACAAAAGCCACGCTCTCGTGCTCTTCGGTAGCGCTCCTCACCATCTCTCAGCCATTGTTCAGCGAGACCAAGGCTGGTTCGAAGTTCGAACAGCTGAGCCTCTATGGCCCTTCGTTCCTCCCTTTCAGCCAATCTGTCGGCTCTTTCTCTCTCTCTATCTCTTTCTCTCTCTGCCCGTTCTCTCTCACGGTCTTCCCTCTCCGACTGGAGAGTGATCCTCAGCTCTATGGCATCCCTAGAAGAGTCGTCATCTGGACGGCGTCGCAGTTCCTCCTCCAGCTCTACTATTCTAGCCTCCCTCTGCGTAACTTGGGCAAGTGACTCTTGCGTCTCTTTTCCCTGCCAGATATACCATCTCAGATATGCGGCAAGACATAAACAAGGAGAACTCAACACTGAGACTCTTACCTGTATAGAGAGCATTCCTTCTGCCTTCGCG
Organism: Amorphophallus konjac; assembly: GCA_022559845.1. Taxonomy (NCBI): domain Eukaryota; kingdom Viridiplantae; phylum Streptophyta; class Magnoliopsida; order Alismatales; family Araceae; genus Amorphophallus; species Amorphophallus konjac. Next base: position 48,351,252 of record CM040118.1, on the reverse strand, counting down.
GCACGCTCCGTGGCACGAGCAAGTTGCTCGTGAAGCAAGTCAAGTTCTGAGGTAGGGATCCATAAGCTAGAAGAGACTCCACCGGCCCCCATCGCCGATGAGGCCGCGTCAATCTAGGCGCGCTGTAATCATGAGATGATAATTAGTGGCCGAACACCATGAATCTAGGGCCGTGATTCGGAGCGTGCACTGTATACACCTACCAAGGCACTCAAGGCTCCACATGTGTCACCCAATTGTTGCTCCGTCTCTGCCAGGCGAGATCGCAAGCTCGCTATCATAGTGTCACGGACATCCTGCACCCATGCCATAGAAGTCAGCATTCCCACAAAAATCACAGCAAGAGAAAAGGGGAGACCTACCTCCACAAGTCCCCGGGGTTGGAGCCGCTCTGCGTACATTGTCTTATACAGACGCAGGTAATCCTCGCTATCCTGCGCATGCGATTCCACAATTGTGCCACCCCGTTGCCAATCTTCATACTGTTCGGAGAACCACACACGCCAATCAATGCAGGTTACCGGTCCCCGTGTCTTTCTCCCGACGCGAGGTGGCGCAGCCGTATCCACCCATTCCTGAGCCAGTCCTAAAGTCCTCATAACCAATCGCAGCCGAAGCGGCTCGATTTCATTCAGGCAGTGCATCCACAGTTCCCGTCCGAACCGGGCACGACTTGTTAGAACCCATGGTTAGTCGACATCGACCATGCCTGAGTAGGGTCTCCAGCTTACCTAGGTTAGGTTGTACATACCCGTTTAGCTGGTCAAAACAAAAATAAAATAAAATGAAGACAATTCCAAAAAAAAAAATCCCACCATTGCTGTAGAGAACTCCTGTAGCTCCCGCCTTAGCACCATCAGTTGGTAGGTTAGGGGTGCCGCACTCATGATGGGTTGCCACCGCCTGGCTAACGGCACCATCACTGGTCGCCAATGTCGAGCTCTCCCCATCGGGAGGTAATAATAGCTCCACAGCTGCTTTAGCACATGTCATCATTACCTTAAGTGGACTATTACGAAAACATTACAAAAAAATAATATACCTGGATGAATGGTGTGAAATCACTCACAGTCATCTCACGGTCTGCCTCTTGGAACAGACCTGTAAACAAATGCGCCAGCATGGCAGCTCCCCAGGCGTAGTGCCCTACTCTTTCGAGGTCTGATAGCAGCTCCAGAAAACGACAATGGATACCGTCCCCTTTCGAGCTCAGTATCAATCTTCTCAGTAAAAAGAGGAGAAATCTCCTCAAATCCATGTTGAATCTCTCCCGATTGCCAAAATCTGTGCAATACACAGCACGACATCCTCTTTCCATCCTTTCCATGAATTCTTCTGAGGACTCATCATCCCGTCGACGAGTATCAGTGAGCCCTAATGCCTCCATGATAGTTGCCCTGGCTACTGACCTGTTCTTCCGACCATCTAGGTCCAAACCCAGTAGCTTCTGGGCACCTTCTCGGTAGTCCGCGTAGGTGACTCCGGTCACTGCCTCACTATCTATCTTGAGGCTCGTGATTCGGACCACATCTTCCAGACTGGGCACCATGTGCCCCAAGGGCATCAAGAATGCCCGACTCACTGGATCTCATCTTTCACGCAAGGCTTGGATGAGGACCATGTCGAGCTTGATCGGCTCGATCCGGAGAAAGGCGCAAAATCCCATCACGTCTAGCCTGGCCTTCTGAAAATTCGGGAGACCCCTGTATGCTGCCGCTACTAACTCCCATGAAATGTGCGATTTCATCACACTCTGCGCATGCACAAGGAGTGGAGAAGGGTTTTGTCAGAAGAAAGGGAGAAAGTAAGAATGAGAAAAAGGGTAGGGGAGCTCGGCTTACGAGTTGCGATTGGGTCCTTTCATTGAAGTGCCCTTCAAGGTCCGAAAGCTTCCTAGAACTGCTACCACTGGACCTGCTCCTCTTCGAGGAATGGAAAGATTCACCCTCCATCCCGATCTCAGAACTCTGAGTTCCTTCTCTTTCGTAAGAATTTGTACTCTCCAAGTTGGCTCTCGATGTCCCTGGAGTAACGAAAGAGGCAGGTATTTATAGAAATAGGAGAAGTGCGGGCCAAGATTTCCTCCGTCACCTTTAACGATAGCCCTCGCGATAGGGTGCCTGCCCTGCGGTCCTATGTGTCACTTCACCGCTCACGCAGGGTGACTGTTTAGAGGGTGTAATATGACGACCCGCTCCCTATGTAATCTAGGGATGCCCTATCATGCTTTGGAAGTCATCCACAAAGTTTGAAACATCGTCCGGGAAAAGAGACTGGAGCCATCATTATTGACTTTGACGGTAGATTCCCGTGGAAAATAGTCACAACAAAACGCGATCCTCCATTTTAGGGCGGGGTTTCGACAGATACATCACATGGGAACAATGCAAAGGAGAAGAAGTGTAGAGAAGAAGGAACGCACAAGAGAACAAACAAGCAGCAGAAAATCAAATCACTCCATTCATAATTCTACATGAGCTGTCATAGACACCACAATCATAGAGAGGAGGCGGGTCCACTGGCCCGCCAACTCTCGCCATTATCGTCATGCTCGTCCCTCTAGGTGTCCGTCTTCTCTCCCCTGAGGTGAGGGTCCCTCAGAAGCCTTCTGGATCCCCGTGCAGCAGCATCTGCCTCGCCTCGTGGCACCTGCTCTACGGCAATGGCTCGCTGCTCCTCCCCTGGCGTGGCGAAGAAACCACCAACAGAAAAGCGGCCAGACTGGCGGAGTCGCTCCCCGAACTCTCGCGCTCTCTCGTAGCGCGTCTCCATCGCTCCTAGCCTCTGCACCACGACCTGAAGGCCTAGCTGGAGCTCCCTCACCTGAGCCTCCAAGGCCTTCCTCTCGGCCTGATCTCGCTGTCGCTGGGCCCTTCTCTCCTCTCTCTCTCTCTCTGCCTCTCTCCTCGTCACCTGGAGAAGGACCCTTAACTCCAGGATGTCTGGAGAAGGCCTCTCCTCACCATGACGCCGCAGCTCCACTACAGTCGCTACCCAGGCATCACGTTCCTCTTCCGCCCGAGCCGCACGGGCCACCGCACCGGCGAGTTGCTCCCGGAGTGAGGCAATCTCAAGAAAAGGGGCTGACAAGCTGGAAGATGCGCCGCCGGCCAATCTCACCGTCGCTGTCTGCTGGGCACGCTGGAGCAAACAAACAACGGCCGTCAGCTAAGCTCCAAAAAAAACAAAAAAATAAAAAAAAAGAATGCAGTACTTAACTTACCAGGATCGACAGTTCTTGTTGAGTGACGGCCAGCTGTCGCCTGGCCTATGCCAGTTGGGCACACAAGCCGTTGATGTCGTGCACATCCCCGGCTTGCGGAAGTCCCACATAACTCTCTCTCTGCTGTCGAAGGAAGTCGGCACTGTCCTGCACCAATACGCTCCCTTGCTGTCCAGGGAGACGTATACGCCAGTCCTCGAGCTTCACCTTGCCGCGACTCTCCTTCCTGACACGGCTCAGCTCATCTGCACTCGCCCATTCATCGGCCAAGCCCGAGGCCCTCGCCATGCCCTGCATCAAGAAAAAAGGGTATTACATCAAAACACGAGAACACGTCTCCTGTCAAGGATGCGTCCATCATTTGAGTGCAACACTCGCCGAACCCTTTTCCCTCTCGCGTGGCTCGCTCAAAACTCAAAATAGATCAAAAATGAGAAGATCGAAGGACATACCGGGCCGTGTTCACCTCCCTCCGTACCATCAGGCCCCTCGGGTCCCTCAAGTGCCCGAAGGGGCCCCTCCTCTTCCATGGACGCCTCTCCATGCTCTTGTGCGTCCCTCCTCGGGCGAGGAGTCCCTCCCCCCTCTCTCCCTTCACCATGATTTGGCCCACCGAACTCCATCATTCGAGAGTGGAAGAAGACGAAGATGGGCGAGTAAATCTTGACAGGAGGCGGGCTCGTTTGCCGGCAAGGCACGGAAGAAGAAGGGCCGCCTGGTGCTTTAAATTTGAGGTTGAAAGTTAAGATGCGTCACCGCGCCTAGACGCGCCCAAAAAAGAGAGAGAGAAGAAGAAAGAAACATATTCCTCCATGCAAAGCGTAATTCCCTACTTCTTAGGATAAGGTCTCGTGAAACGTGCCTTGAAAGAACAAGTGTAAGGAAAGAAGCATGGGAGAGAGAAAGTACACACAACACAAAGAATCATTTCATTTTGCATAAGCAAATAGTCAAAGTACATCATATAGTGAGGAAGGTGGGGTGTACAAGCAACTCTCTAACTCTCGCTACCACCCTCCTGATCATCTCTCTCCTCCCTCCTCTGACGGGGATCCCTAGGGGGCCTCTGCGAACCCTGAGAGGACGTGCTCGCCTTAACAGGTGGCACCATGCCAGCTTCCAAGGTGCGACAATGCTCCTCAGTAGAAGAAACTAGGAAGCTGCCTATGGAAAATGAACCAGACTGACGAAGCCGCACGCCGCGCTCCTTCACCCTCTGATACCGCTCCTCGCACTCCCGAAGCCTCCCCTCCGCCGTGCCAAGGCTCAGTTGGAGCTCCATCACCTAGGCCTCCAGAGCCCTCCTCTCGTCCCAATCTCGATGTCGCTCTGCCCTCCTGTACTCCCTCTCTCTCTCTCTCTATGCTCTCCCTATCCCTCTCCCTCTCCTCTCTCTCTCTCTCATCGCCTCTCTCCTCGACAGCTCGAGGGTGATCCGCAGATCCAGCACGTCGCGAGGGAGCTCCTCAGCCTCCCGTCTTCGCTCCTCCTCGAGCTCCACTATCCGGGCGTCACGCTCTGCCGCCCAGGCGTCGCGCTCCTGCTCGGCACGGACCGCACGGGCCAGAGCATCCCGAATCTCCGCCACCTGCCAAGGGCCACGTACCCCATAAGAGAACAGTGAAGGAAGAAGAGCAACTGAAAAGAGAGTCGGGGTCAGGCAGACACTCACTCGAGCCTCGCGGTCACGCTCGGCCTCCTCAGCCCGGGCCACCGCGTACGCCAGCTGCTCCTGAAGGGCAGAAACCTCCGGAGGAGGGCCCCACGAACTGGAACCCGCTCCACCAGCCATCCCGACTGCCGCTGCCTGATGGGCCCGCTGAAACACGGAACAAACGACAGTCAGACGCTAAGCATCGAAATCTAGGTCACAAAATAAAAAAAATGCATTGCATAGACTCACCAGGATCTCCAACTCCTGTCGGATGGTCACCAACTGCCGCTTGGCGTCTGCCAGCTGGGCCTGCAGGTCAGCAATCTTGTTATCACGAGCATCATGCATTGCATATAGGTTAGTGTCACATATGTATACATATAGAAAAGGAAAATATTTTCGTTTCACGCTTACCGCTGCCGCACCACCGAGGAAGAGGCGCTCCCCGTACGTGGCCCGGTACCGTCTCAAGTAGTCAGTGATGTCTGATAACGCGAAAGTTCGTCGTTTAAAACACGCGTATAACAATCTTAAAATCGAACTCGCACAAAATGATCAAAAGAGACCGTAGTACTATGGCAAGCACGGGTCGAATCCACAGTGAAGAAGATACTTTTAGAGTTAAAAACATTGTAACCTTTTAGAAAATGTTTGTGATTTTTTGTAGCTTGAAGAGAATGATTAAACAAAGAATGATTCCAACAATTAGTTCAAAATGTCTATGATTATGAGTCTATGCCATGGGAAATAATTGCATAACATTAAGAAGAAGAGGTAGAAAAATTAGGAAGAGAGGGAAGATGAACAAACTCTAAATCAAATGAACACTTCTTTCATTAACATAAAGAAACGATTACATGAAGTGCAAGACGAGCTTACAATAAAGATGTGACAAGATTATAATGAAGTAAAATGAAACTAAAGCAATAGCAATAAGAGGAGCCTGAGATGTGAATATGGTAGCCGTAATGGTGATGACGGCGCCGTCCTCTCTTGGCCTTGGATCACGAACCACCTTGTGGAAGATGTCGTCTACACCGGGAGGAAGTCACCTTTGTCGTTGAAGCTACCTTTGGAGGGTGAATAACTTTGAACCCAAGAGGAATTAGGGGATGCCCAAGAAGAAGAAGTTGAAGAGGAGGGAGAGAGAAAGAACTTTGATGAAGAACTCAGATAGAAAAGAAGAACAGAAGAGCTTCAAAATAGATAAATAACAGAAACTAGCATCTCGGATGAACAGTGAAATCACAGGACAGCAAGTTGAAAAATGAGAAATATCTTCAAAACAATAACGAATTAGAAGATGAGCAAGAAGAAGAAGTTGTAGAACACGTAAAAACCAAGAACTTTCATGAAGACAGCAAGAGCAGAAAATGATTAGAAGAGGGAGAAATAAGGGAAAGAACAGAGAAAAATACTGGGTCCCAGATGAACATGACAGCACAGTACAAAACACGAAATATCTTGAAACCCAGAAGGAATTAGAAGATGAGCAAGAAGAAGAAGTTGTAGAACACGTAAAAATCAAGAACTTTCATGAAGACAGCAAGAGCAGAAAATGGACGGAAGAGGGCGAACTCGGCGGACTAAAAGATGTGAGAGGGAGAGAAAGAGTGAAAAATTGCCAAAAGAAGAACTCCCCCTTCTCCTCATTACCATGAGCTATCTATAGGGAAAGTTGGGTAGATAGAGGGTGGAGATTATATCAAAAGGAGATGGATGGCTGAGATTCAAGTGGAATATGATGCATGAGGAAGAGTAAAAGTAGGTGGGCACCCCCTTTCTTGGACTTTAGGCATCCCATTTCCCAAGGCTCATCATGTCTCTCCTTTATTTCAAACTTTGAATGTCCTTTTCCTCCTTTTCAAACTTTGAACTTTGAATTCCTTCTTTTCAAACTTTGAATTAAAAATTTTGAACTTTCTTTTCCCTCCAACCAAAATATGTGCTTTTTGACTTGGTCAAAGTAGTGGTGACAATTTTACCCCCGGCTTCTTTTGTAATTACCTTCGGTGTCCTACACACACATAATTGCACTTTAGTCCATAAAAATTACCACAATGTGCACATAAATCTCAAATGCTCATGATTATGTAATGGAGAATTAATGCTTATGGCCCTCAACTTTAATTTATTATTAAATAAGATAATCAAATTAATCAATTTACGTGAAAGCTCCAATTTAAATGCGGAGTTGAGGCTAACTATGAAATATGCATAATTGCCTAATTATATGCACATAAAATGGTGTACATGCAATGAATTGTCATAAGAAATGGACACTTATCACACCCCCCAACTTACTCATTGCTAGTCCCTTAGCAATGCCAATAAATTAAATTTAGGACTAACAAGAGTTTGTAAAATTCATGCTCTCATATCCAGTTATCCCTTCATAGAATCAACCAAAGATTAGGAATCTGGAATCATTAATGCACACTAGCCTTATGTAGGAACTTAATAGTACATGATTAAGAATTCAAATTAAAGCTCAATAGCACTTGTGCATGTGTAACTACCAAATCCACAGCTTAGACAATTGCATCCCCTATTCGCTATTCCAAGCAAATGTCTTTCAACCCTGCACCTCTTAGATCAGAGCATTAAGTATATTAGCTTTTTATCTGCCTTATTGATTTGTCCCTTTGGGATCTTTTATACCACACATGATGCTGCACTACCCTTCACTGCTCAACGTGAACCTCGACTCTTGCCTTAGGAGAAGCAGGCCCAGTTTCGCAGATCCAGTTCCCTTTTCCGTTTTACGCGAACCTCAACACGTCTTAGGTGAAGTAGGCCCGGTTACTAAGATTTGGGGCATTTTTCATGGTGTTTTTTTCTTTTCTATCTTTTTTTTCATAATGCCATTGCACTTATTTGATGGATTATTTGACAGAAAGCTTTGTAAAAAGATCTCTTTTCTAAGAAGTGCAGAATATCAGACATCATACCTAAAATGACAGGGGGCTTGTCTTGCTTGTTTCATTAGTGTGCAACGTGAATTTTTTTTCTTCTAAAGTGCACATGAACTTTAAAGAGATTCTTATATCAGTTTTCCATGGCTAGATTGACTAAATTCCCATCATCCTTCTCCCTAGTCTTTTCTATTCCAGAATTACTTTTAATTTAAGCATGAATCATGAGACTCAAAATGGAGTTTACATCTTTTCATTTGCATGCAACAATACATGATATCAAGTAAGAACTCAGATCAGGTTGTACTCACATGAAATGAAACATTTTTTTCTTTTCTCCCCCCCAACTTGAATGACATTGTCCTCAATGACATATGCAATATGTATGAATAGAACAATGTAGACATGAAATTTATGAAGGAACGGGACAACCTGACGGAAGTGAACTTCGACGGACATCCTTGCTGACCAAAGGCGGTACTTGGCAGTTAAAGGCGAGGCATAGGTGCAAGCAATCTTCTCTCTCCCCCTAACTTTTCCTTTATTAATACCTACAAAAATTAAAAATAATAAAAAAATTATAATACAAACTTGGGTTGCCTCCCAAGAAGCCATTTATTCGCACAGGAAAATTACGAAAACTGTGGGTTGCCTCCCAAGAAGCGCTAAGTTTAACGTCTTCAGCCAGACGCATGTGACTTATTTACCACAATGTTGATTTGATTATGAGCCACCAAATGATTTTATTTTTCTTTGAATTCCAGTCTCCATGCCATAGGAGGAAAGTATGTTGCAGATGAATCCATGGGCTAAAAAGATTCCAGGGTGGGTTTAAGAGTTCAAATGGGCCACCTTGGTTAGAGAATGGAAGAGGATCATTATTAATGATCATATCATGAATGACAAAATATTCCTCTTTAAGGTCTTGATAAGGTGGGAACAAATCTATGCATACCTTATTATCTTTCAAAGATTCTTTTATTTTGGATTTTTCCATCATTAGGTTGAGATGAGAAAAACATGAATAGGAGGGGTATCAAAAGGTTCCACCACAAGTTCAATATCTAGGAGACAAGGATAAATGAGATTAACATGCTTCTCAACACAGTGTTGGTCATGAATATCAGGTGGATCTGACCAATCGACTTGAAGAATGACAGAAGTATCCACAGAATTGCCGAGGTCAGAAATGATCACAAGATCTACATCTTTTCCTAGATCAAGAGCCGTCTGATCAAAATGATTTTCATGCAAAATGTCTAACTCTTCATTAACCCAAGATGAATGGTTCAAATATTCACTCAATTCTTTTTCCACCCTAACTTCTTCTTCATCCTCATCTTCAAAGAAAGAATTATCAAATTTAGGAAGAGTAAATTGATTGGAAATTTGAAATTCATTTTTCTCTTCCTCTCCCCCCAACTTAAAACTGTTTGACTCCTCATAATTTTCTTCATGATTTTGCTCGGCCTCCTTAAATTGATTTTCACTAGCTTCCTCTAATTCTTCATGATATAATAGTTCCATATTTTCCTCATTGTCACAAATGATTTGATTGTTGTTAAGTTGAGGATTCATGGGTTGATCATTTAGACTAACATTATAGTCAGAATCAAAGTTTGAAGTGGAGAAGCTAGCTATTTGATCCATTTCCAACCCCTTAGCAAGTTGGTCTAGTTGGGCCTGAATGATTTGACTTTGAGCTCCAATGGACTGTTGTTGGGCCAAGATGAGTTGAGTCATTTGATTGAACCTATCCTCCTTATTGGAATCAAACTGTGGAAGAACTGGATAAGATGGTTCATAGTCAGACTGAGGTGGATAACAATCTGAGTGGTAATCAGTCTGACAATGGGGAGGAGGGGCGTAGATGGGTTGTCTTTCATATTGGACATGACCGTAAGGATCATTTGAGTATGAAGCCCAATTTGAAAATTTTGATCTGGAGGATAATGAATCGGGTCTTGATGAGATTCCCAAGAGAATGATTGCGGGTTTTCACACCCAAAATTAGATGAATATGTGTGATAAGAAGGGGTGGAAAAATATGGAGGTATTTGAGTTTGCTCTTGGGTAAAAGAAGAAAGTTGACCTGTAGAGAAGTGTGAATTTTCAAAATGGGTTGGGCCGCGTTGAGTGAGAGGTAAATGTTGAGTTGGGCCATTAGCAACATAATGGGATGGTTTGGCCCACATGTCCTGATGATCAAGATAATAAGGTGGAATGAAGGTGTTTAAATTCATAGCCCAACAGTGGATCAAGAAACATGGGCTACAAAGTCCACCTCATTGAATTTATGAGCCCACTCAACGATTGGAATTTTCTCACCCATATTTTTTAAGTTTTTTTAATATATATGTTTTTAGTTTTTATTATTCTCAATGCAATCAATAACTATATGAATATGTATGCAAGATGATGGTTTTTTTTTGACATAAACTAGGACAAAGAGAGAGAAGAGGAGATTTTGTTTTTTTTATGCAAACACAAACAAGTTGTCACACAAGTTACCTAATGACCAAGATGTGACCTAGACCTATAATTTGGGTTTCACAAAATAGCTAAAGTGAAACTTAAGTTCACCCTCAATATTTCCACCGGCCAGGTAAGGGGTGGGGTAGTGGGAGGTTCCCCCTACTTTCGTAGGGACCTAATTATGTCAAACCACTAGCCCGCTTAAGGCGTTTGCCATCCGACCGTCTTGCCTTAGGCACCGGTTTTCATAAGAGGGTAAGCCCAAATAACACAAGAACCACAGTGTGAACCTAGGGCCAATGTCTACTGGATTTTATTTAAGGTCTAAGTGATGCAAAGATGCATGGGAATTATGGTTTGTGGGCTAAGGAAGGGTGATGAAATCCCCACCTTATCTTACTTATGGGTGTTGCCCTTAGAATATTTTAGAAATGATATGCAACAAACCAATTTCAAATAAGGGGTTCTATGCAAGCATGGAAATGCATGGGCATGCTTTTGAAGAAATTAGAGTACTCGCCTTGCCACCCGCAATCTTCAATAATACAATTAAAAATGATTAAACAATAAGGAAAAATAAATTCTATCCTAAATGATGCATGACCTAAAACATGGAAGTGTGGGTTCTACTCTTGCAGTGAAGATTTTTATTGAAGTTCAAGTGATGCTTTTTTTATTTTTATTTAGTGAACCTATCAAACCACAAGATATGAAATATAGAGAAATGAAATTAAAATGAAGGAGGAAAAGTTTGAATACTTACTTGAAAAGCGTTCCCTCGTTCTTTTTTTTATTTTTTCGTTAATGAATGACTAAATCACAAAGATGAAAGAAAGAAAGGTAAACTTACCTCTGATTTTTTCTGATTTTTTTCTTTTCATCCTGTAAAAAAAAGAGAGCTTTATTAGTATACTATATATACAAGGAAAACAAAGTTCTTAAATCAAAAATCATCATTCCTCCCCGGCAACGGCGCCAAAAATTGATAACGCGAAAGTTCGTCGTTTAAAACACGCGTATAACAATATTAAAATCGAACTAGCACAAAATGATCAAAAGAGACCGTAGTACTATGGCAAGCACGGGTCGAATCCACAGGGAAGAAGATACTTTTAGAGTTAAAAACCTTGTAACCTTTTAGAAAATATTTGTGATTTTTTGTAGCTTGAAGAGAATGATTAAACAAAGAATGATTCCAACAATTAGTTCAAAATGCCTATGATTATGAGTCTATGTCATGGGAAATAATTGCATAACATTGAGAAGAAGAGGTAGAAAAAGTAGGAAGAGAGGGAAGATGAACAAACTCTAGATCAAATGAACACTTCTTTCATTAACATAAAGAAACGATTACATGAAGTGCAAGACGAGCTTACAATAAAGATGTGACGAGATTACAATGAAGTAAAATGAAACTAAAGCAATAGCAACAAGAGGAGCCTGAGATGTGAAGATGGTAGCCGCAATGGTGATGACGGCGCCGTCCTCTCTTGGCCTTGGATCATGAACCACCTTGTGGAAGATGCGTCTACACCGGGAGGAAGTCGCCTTTGTCGTTGAAGCTACCTTTGGAGGGTGAATAACTTTGAACCAAGAGGAATTAGGGGATGCCCAAGAAGAAGAAGTTGAAGAGGAGGGAGAGAGAAAGAACTTTGATGAAGAACTCAGATAGAAAAGAAGAACAAAAGAGCTTCAAAATAGATAAATAACAGAAACTAGCATCTCGGATGAACAGTGAAATCACAGGACAGCAAGTTGAAAAATGAGAAATATCTTCAAAACAATAACGAATTAGAAGATGAGCAAGAAGAAGAAGTTGTAGAACACGTAAAAACCAAGAACTTTCATGAAGACAGCAAGAGCAGAAAATGAATAGAAGAGGGAGAAATAAGGGAAGAACAGAGAAAAATACTGAGTCCCAGAGGAACATGACAGCACAGTAACAAACACGAAATATCTTTAAAACCAGAAGGAATTAGAAGATGAGCAAGAAGAAGAAGTTGTAGAACACGTAACAACCAAGAACTTTCATGAAGACAGCAAGAGCAGAAAATGGACGGAAGAGGGCGAACTCGACGGACTAAAAGATGTGAGAGGGAGAGAAAGAGTGAAAAATTGCCAAAAGAAGAACTCGCCCTTCTCCTCATTACCATGAGCTATTTATAGGGAAAGTTGGGTAGATAGAGGGTGGAGATTATATCAAAAGGAGATGGATGGCTGAGATTCAAGTGGAATATGATGCATGAGGAACAGTAAAAGTAGCCCTTTCTTGGACTTTAGGCACCCATTTTCCAAGGCTCATCATGTCTCTCCTTTATTTCAAACTTTGAATGCCCTTTTCCTCCTTTTCAAACTTTGAACTTTGAATTCCTTCTTTTCAAATTTTGAATTCAAAATTTTGAACTTTCTTTTCCCTCCAACCAAAATATGTGCTTTTTGACTTGGTCAAAGTAGTGGTGACAATTTTACCTCTGCCTTCTTTTGTAATTGCCTTCGGTGTCCTACAAACACATAATTGCACTTTAGTCCATAAAAATTACCACAATGTGCACATAAATCTCAAATGCTCATGATTATGCAATGGAGAATTAATGCTCATGGCCCTCAACTTTAATTTATTATTAAATAAGACAATCAAATTAATCAATTTACGTGAAATCTCCAATTTAAATGCGGAGTTGAGGTTAACTATGAAATATGCATAATTGCCTAATTATATGCACATAAAATGGTGTACATGCAATGAATTGTCATAAGAAATGGACACTTATCAATGTCCTGTACATGGGACACCACTGGGACCCCGCCCTGCTGCCAGTTCTGGTACTGTGTGTAGACGGCAGGAAGGCGTCGTCCACCCTCGAGGGAAAGAAAAATAATAAACAATAATAATAAACAATGACAATGATGAAAGGGTGATCGCCAGAGAGGTATAGGCGGCGGGAGTCGTCGTCTACCCTCGTCTGTCTTAGGAGATGGAAATAACGAGATCAACTCAAGGAGAGAAAGAAAATAGGGATGCGGAACGGACTCCGGTACGTGGCGGAGATAGGGGTCGGAAGACCCTCTCGCGCAAACTGACCCCTTCCCGGTAAGCGTGACTTACCGTTCCACGAGTAGTTTTTCATATACCGGGAAGTCCGAGAATCTATGTAACAGAAATCGAGAGACACGTAAACTCAGAAATTGCAACGGTATATCATTCTCCAGACAATTATAAGGACAATACGAACAAAGACGTACCACCACATGACATTGGTCTTTGTAGGGTTCTAACAGCAATATAATAATATCAGCAACAATGAATATATATGTACATATTAAGACCACAGCAAGACATTGGCCTTACGGGATTTTTATTGCAACATAAATAATAAATATTATATGTACATACCACCGCGAGACATTGGCTTTTGCGGGGCTTTTGCAGTGATATAAATAATAAGTATAACTATATACAAAAGACATTGTTGGCTTCTCTGTATATGTGAATCAAGGAATCCATATTTGAAAGAAGATCCCAAGTTTCTCTGATATATGGAAGAATAGCCCATGGACAATTAATCTGTTTGCTAACTACTTGCACCAGAACCTTGGAGTCACATTCAATCAATGCAGGATGTGTATTGATGGTGGAAAGGTATTTAATGCCATCAAGAAGAGCTCTAGCTTCAACGATGATGCTTGAGCTAGGACCGTAGTAGTGGGAGTAAGCTAGAAGGGTGTTTCCTTTAGAATCTCTAATTACTCCTCCCCCACCAGAAATTCCTGAGCGCTTACATGCCCCATCAGTGTTAAGCTTGAGAGATGGCCATGGGGGACATATCCATTTAACTGCTATAAGATGAGGAATTCTTTTATTGATAATCTGAATGCCAAATTGAGTGAGGACTTTCCTCTTGCTGGAGTGAGTTTCTTTGAGACCAGATAAATCACAGATTTCCTTTGCTTGAGCTTTAATCTTGTGTAGCAAGCAGTTTTTAGAGATGATCCGGCCTTCATACTTGGCCAAATTTCTAGTAGACCACAGTTCCCACATTGTGTAGCCAATAGCTGCCAGGGAAAAGAGACCATACAGAGATTTTGAGCTGCTGTGTGAAATAGAATTCAGAATTCTTGACTTTGCAGAATTACCATCTAATATTAAGCCTGAGCTTTGGAGAGATGACCAAATAAAGGCAGCCTTGTCACTGCTGACGAATTTGACGAATAAATGTTGCAGATTCTTTAGCTTCTTTAGCTTGCATGAATAAATGTAATATTTTATTTTCTTATCATGAGCTCCCCAAAAATGTTTAGGGTGCAGCCCGACTGGATAAGCTAGGCTTGCCTAGCGTCCGTATCTTGTAATTGTCCTTATCATTAATAAAATTAACCTCCTAGTGGTATCCTGGGAATGCTCCGTCTTGGGCTCATTCTCCAAAATACTCCTAGGTAGGGTTTTCTAAAAAAAAAACTATATACAAAAGACCACCGCGAGGTATTACCCCTCCGCGGGGTTTTTATTATAATAACTATATATATATAACAGGAAAAGAAAAAAGGGATCAAATAAACCATCGCGAGATGTTACTCTCCGCGGGGTTTTAAAGCGATGATGGGGGATGCTAAAATTAAATGGTTAGGGGTTAGGGGGTTAGCGTGCAGAAATTAGATTACTGAATGGAAATGGTCGCGGGAGATGACCCACCGCACCAGTTAGATAAGATCGCCGTGAGGAACGGGTTCCTTGATCGGGGTCGGAACAAAAGAATATAGAAAATTAAACCACCGCGAGGAACGAGTTCCTTGATCGGGGTTGGAATTAAAAATGCAGAAAAGTAAACCACCGCAAGGAACGAGTTCCTTGATCGGGGTTAGAATTAAAAGTGTAGAAAATTAAACCACCGCGATGAACGAGTTCCTTGATCGGGGTTAAAATAAATGAAAAGGGGATTAAATAAATCGCCGCGAGATGTCACTCTCCGCGGGGTTTTGAAGCGATCATAGGGAGGGTTAGAGTTAAGCAGTTAACGGTTAGGATGTTAGAATGCAGAAATTAAATTACTGAAATAAAATGGTCGCGGGAGATAGCCCACCGCACCAGTTAGATGAGACCACCGCGAGGAACTGGTTCCGTCAACGGGATTTGAACAGAAAATAAATAACAAAAGAAGGGGAAGGGAAGTGTGATCGCCAGGGGCTGAGAACCCCACAGGAAATGTCCTGATCGCGTTCGCCGCTGAAGCGGGAGCAGTGCGGGTCCTCTCTTCCTCTTCGGTCGGCCGGCCGACGAAGAGGGCCTTACTTTGGTTACCCTGATTTTATTATTCTTTTTTTTTTGTGTTTTATATTTTGTTATTATATTTTTTTGACTTTTGTTGCTTTTATTTATTTTTTATTCTTTTACGCCTTTTTTAGAGGAAGATGAGAAAGTAAAGAGAGAAATTGAGGGGTAGATGATAGAATAAGGTAGTATGATATAGAGATAAACAACTAGGAAAATATAGATAGAGTGAGAAACTTATTTTAGATAAAATAGAGAAGAACGGAGATTAAGAGTTAATGATATATGATAAATAACAAGGGAGGGAAGATAGACTTATTTTTAAACAAAAAGTAAAGGAGGATGGAGATTTAACAACAATTAATAACAACAAGGTAGAAAACTAGAATAGAATGATGAAGGTGATGGTCGAATACCTCAAAAGTAGTAGGGATGGTCGCATTTCATCCCCGAACTGGGGATCGCGTGAGTTCCTCCTTGTCCCTCGGGTGACTGAAGAAACGGACTTCCGGACTGGTTGATCCTCGTAAAACACAGCAGATAGAAGAAACAGGGGATGGATTAGAGGAAAAGTAGTGTAGTACCGGTCCCTTGAAATGACAATGGCACGAGCATATTCAAATACACACCTGTTTAATGTTATTTGAAACCCCTTTGGAACTAATGGATGGATGAGCGATATGATGAATGAATGACTAAGGTTCTCTTAAAGAGAGGAATTTGATGAATATGGCGAACGATGCATGCATGCAATTAACTGAATAAAAAGTATAGGACAAAGGGGGGAAGAAAGCTTATTCGGAGATGGGTGATGGGCTCGAGGGTGAGCTTCTCCAGCAAAGTGAGAATGGTGCAGGCACACGGCGCAACAGGACAGCTTTGCCAGTGCACTCGACCGCGCTGGAAATCGATCTTCTTTTCTTCGCAAGCTTCAAGGCAAATCGGACTGAAGTCTCTTTTCCACTTCAAATCGACCCGTGCATACATTCACAGACACGTACCCCTACACAAACACACACATACACATATGTATATGTACATAAACATATTACATATATATATATATTCTATATTATAGGTATTATATGTATTATATATATATATTATATAATATGCAAATATTACATATACGTATGTTGTATCCAATATATATATATATATATATATTACTTATATAAATGCTATATATATATAAATAGTATATACAAGAGGGAAGGGGAAAAGACAGAAAAGGAGAAAAAGGGGAAATGAGCAGAGGGGGAAAGAGAGAGATGAGGCAGGGAGAGAGGAGAGAGGGGAGAACAGAGAGAGAAGTAGAGGGAAGAGAGTTTTTAAAAAAAGGAAAATAAGAAGGGTGAGAGAGGATAGAAAGGAAGGGGGAAAAAGGAATTAAAAAAGAAAAGAAAATGAAAATGTATACAGAAGAGAGGAAGAGAGATCGAACGGTGAGAGAGGGACAGAGAGAGATGGTGAGAAGGGGAAGAGAAACGCAGAGGGGGAGAGGAAGAGGGACGGTGGGAGGGGGATAAAAAAGGAGAGAAAAGGGAAAAAAAGGAAAGAAAAAAAAAAGAAGTAAGAGAGGGGGAGATCGAGAGAGGGTGAAAGAGAGGGTGAGAGAGAGGAGAGAGAGATTGCAGAGGGAGAGAGAGTGGGAGTGAGAGAGAGACGGGGAAGTGGAAGAGAGAGAGAGTGAGAGAGGGGAAGAGAGAGAGAGACACCAGAGAGAGGGGGAGAGAAAGAGAGAGATGCCAGAGAGAGGGGGAGAGAGAGAGAGATGAAGAGAAGGGGAGAGAGGGAGAGAGAGGAGGCGGGAGCGAGAGGACGATGGCGGCGGTGGAGGCGGTGGCGAGCTGCGGCAGTGGAGGACGGCGTGGAGGTGGCCCGGGGCGACGGCGCAGGCGGGACCGGAGGCGGGGCCGGAGGCAGCCGCGGCCGGAGGTGGAACCGGAGGCGGGGCCGGAGGGCGGCGCGGTGGTGTCGACCGGCCGAAGGCTGGCCGAGGCGGTGGCGTCGCGAGGGGCGCGGACGGCGTCGCGGGAGCCGGAGGGGAGCGGCGGGGGGCACGGTGGCGTCGCAAGGGGCACGGACGGCGTCGCGGGAGCCGGAGGGGAGCGGCGGGGGGCGCGGTGGCTTCGCGAGGGGCGCGAACGGAGACGGCAGCGGCGGGCCGGAGGCGGGAGCGGCACGACGGCGGCGCGCGGCAGAGAAAAGGGCCGTTGCGGCCCTTTGTAGTTTGAAGGGGGGCACGGGCGACGAGGCCCCCCTGCGAACTTGGTAGTATATTTTTTTTTAAAAAAAAAACGCAAAAAAAGAAAGAGAAAGGTTGAGGGAGAAGGAGAAGATTGAGGGAGAGAAAGAAAGAAAGAAGAGGGGAGAGAGGAAGAAAGAGATGTTAAGGGAGAGAGTAGGGAGAGGAAAGAGAGAGGTTGCGTAGGGAGAGAGAGGGAGGAAGAGATGGAACGGGAGAGAGGGAGATAACAGAAAAACAGAGGGGATGAGGGAGCAGAGAGTGAGGGAACCGAGAGAGAGGGAGAGAACCGGAGAGCTAGGGAGAGGGAGATCGAAAGAGATCCCCGGGAGGTGGAGTGTGCATGCGGGAGAAAAGAAGGGCCAGGGAGAAAGTCTCGATGAATGAGAGGGGGGGCATCCTAGAGACCCGGGAGGGGAGTGAGGAAATAATTTATGTAATAAAAGATGGGGCCATGTCCATTAAATTTTATTTATTTTTAGAACAAAAGTGGGCCAAGCCCATTAGCACACATCTATATATATTTTTTATTTTTGAATAGGAATGGGCCAAACCCATTAGCACAAATGTTTTCTTTTGGTATATTTTTTGAATAGGAATGGGCCAAGCCCACACGATGAACCTTCCCCCTTTTTTAGGATTAAAAAGATGGACCAAGCCCATTAACATTTTTTTGTTTTGTGTAGGAATGGTCACAAGCCCATTAACAAGAATTACTATTCAAGAAGCCACAGATTATTAGATTAAATTAGAGATTACTCAACTAACTTAACCGTGCGAGCTGCTTTGGGGCGTCTTAGTGTAATACGGGATCTGCTCAGCATAATGCTAAAATACCTTGTCTATAGCTGCCCCGCCTTGGCGTCTGCTTTGCAGGGGAATGACACGGAGTGGAATGAAATAGCAGTGTAATGAAGTGGAGTGGAGAATGGACTGAAAAGTGGATGCCAAGGCGTGATGAGACACGTTTTTAACACTACGTGATTGGAAACTTTCCTGAGTTTCAACAAAATAACCTTGAAGAAGGTCCTCCGAAATCAACGATTGTTTGGCTGGAAATAACAAAAGACTAACAGAAAGAGGGACCAACTTCTCGGCGCAGAAGTACCTGAGTCGTAGACCCGCAGGTTTCACCTTGGGGAGCGGTTACCAGCCAATGTGGAAGTGCTGCGACCAAGGTGGGTCCAATGGAGTAAATAAAAAGGGTAGCTGATAAATCCAAACAAAGGTCTGTTTTGGCCAACCTGCCCAGGATGGTTTCACAGAAACTCAGTACTCGATTCAGAATGGAATATCTCGTATTAGTCAAGAATTTAAGCACAGCGGCGCTCACAATCGAGTTAAATGAATGATCTTCCACAGTGATATCAAAGTCCTACATGAATGCATGCTGGGTTTAAAGGAAAAATTAAAACAAACTAAAAGTAGAAAATAGCCAAGGATAATATTGTTATGTTGCTTAGGACGGGTCAGGATACCGATTCGATGAGATGATACTGAGCCGGGGCCCGTTTATCCACGCACCGACTCACCGAACGGAACCATCATTCCCGAGCTACCACAACCTAACGGCCTATCCGTATGATTCGAACGCTTCCGAGATCATCACTGTTTTTGTTGAAGGGGAACTCAGGTCTCGGATTCATTCGGACCGCAAGGTCCTTGACATGTTCTAGTAGCGTAGATATCATATAGTAAGATGCAAGACGCAGTGGGGTCAGTCACCGGGGTGACTTAAGGGTGGGACATGATATCCTTTTTTTTTGTTCTTTTTCAATGGTACCTGCACTCAACAATTAACACACAATTATTGCATTGATGGCTGCACCAATTATTACACAAGAAATGTAATTGCACTTCACAAAGAAATCCACACACCAAGGTAATTCTCATAAACAAGCAAAGACATAATGCGAACCAAACAAGATTCCTCCGGTAAAAATCCATAACGGTAACTTATCATTCATGCTTTACTTTTACTGTTTTACCACCTCCCCTCCTATAAGTACCCCCCTAGGTCTTAGCCAGATGTCATTCAAGGGTGTTCTGTTCTTTCGAGATGGGAAGAGAGAGGTCCCAATCCTTGGAGGTGGAGGGTGAACCTTCCCACCTTACCAAAAGGGGGAGGTTCGCTCGCGAATTCAAGAAATTGACCGACATTGAAGGTCATCTAAGCGAAAGGATTCACTCACGGATGGTAAGCCTACCCCTTTTCCTCTACTTTTCCTGCATGAGTCCTTCCTTATCCCTTGATTCTTTTCTTTCCTTTTCTTCCAGCCGTATCCTCTCTTTCCGGGCCCGAGAAAATTCTCCAGGCTGCCGTGGCTGTCGAAGCTCACGTCTAACATTACTACCGGTATGAGGGTTTTCATTTCAAAGTGGCACCTTCAAGGCCTGGTTATCCACGCCAAATATTATAACAAGATCTGCATGGACTGGGCAGCCATGGGTGCACTGGTAGATGTTTGGCACCCTGAAACCCACACCTTCGTCTTCCCGACTTTTGAATCAACGATCCTTTTGGAGGAGGCGGAACTCCTGCTCGGCTTAAAGAGATTCAGGAATGATGGCAAAATAAAGATTTTGCGCATGGGGAAGAAAGTATCCCCTGAGGAGATTCTGGGAAGCTTCATGCCCTGCGAAGTTGTGAAAGGCGTTCATACCCAGAGGGGAATCAACCTACAGAAGCTGGCAGACTGGACTACGAACGCCTTGGAAAGATCGCCAAGCGACGAACGTTTAGCAGCACTCATGAAAGGGTTCGTAATTTGTTTGGCGGGAGCTCTCCTCTTTCCTAGCATCGACAACATCCTGGAGGAGGATCAGTTGGGTGCGATCTGCGGACTCTGGAAGGGCAAAAAAGTGGGGCCAACCGTCCTCGCCTACCTTTACAGCGGTCTTACGGCTTCCAGCATGGGTCAACCCCCCTATGGGTGCATGTTTCTCCTCAACTGTTGGATTGATCTTCACTTCAAATTTGATCGTGGCGAGGAAGTGCAAACTACTTCCAGAATTTTCCAACAAAGCCCCCTTTATCATATGGCGGATGTGTTGGGCTTTGGCGGGAACGTGATCTATCGCATGCCTCGACTGAAGTCACGTGGAGACTGGCGCATTTACTTCAGCACTTTGGAACGGGATGCGTTTACTCATGCGCCAGCATGTTTACTTGGGCGTGAGCTTCTCACGAGGCCCTCCCCTGACGCGGAACTCCAGCTTATCGGTGCAACTGAGTTTGTTCTTTACAGCTCGCACCGGTGTTGCCTGCAAATCGGCCTTCCGCGACACTCTTTTTCTACACCATCCGATCTCCTTTTGATTAAGGCGAGGGAGTTAGACACGGAAGGCGATCCCAAGGATAGAAAAGCGATCAAAGTGTCGTGGAAAGCCAATATTCCACAGAAGGCGATGGTGACTGTGAGTGAGGATCGTGAGATGTTGAAGGCTTATGTAATGGAACTGGGGAAATTGAGGCCTGAGGTGCCCTAACCCTAATGTATTTCATTTTAAAATAAATGCCAAGCCTTAATGTTATTGCATGCTCCTTGAATTCCCCTTTCTTCCTTTTGACATAGGCGGCTTAGAATGGCAGACACCGAACGACGGCTAGCTGTCATCGGCCGGGAACCGAAGGACCAGAATAACTCTAGCATGAGGGGTTGCCCTGAGGCATCCTAGAGCTGAAGGTTTCTCTCCAGGTGTCAAGGAGAGATGTAAGGGGGAAGAGTGGAGAGAGACGAGGGCGGAGCGGCATCGAGGTTGGCACAAGGAGGGCAATGAAGGCCCTATCGATGAAACTTTGGGAGAAGCAAAGAACGGACGTGTCAATCCCTCAGAGTCGTTGCAGATTAGGGCAGAATCGAAGCTCGCAGTGGAGGAGCTCCTAGAGTTGGTGTAGTCTCCTTCGGCAGAGCAGAGGGCAGATGAACCAGCGGCCTCAACTTCGAGAGCTTCGCGGCCCTCGGGGTCGCGTGAGAAGTAGGAGGACGGCGAAGAGCACCGCCAAAGAGCCGGTGGGAACTAGTGGCACGGCAAAGCGATTGCTGCGTCACGGAGCTATAGAAAGCCTCCGAGGGACTTCTTGCCTTTGGAGAGAAGAGAGAAGAGAAGTGATCAGGAGGGTGACGAGGATTAGTGAGTGGCTTGCATACTCGCTCTCTCCTAATAGTAGGCACAGACCCTTATATAGATGTGTGAGTGGAATAGCTCGGTTCAAGAGCGGATCGCCTGCCTAAGGTGCATTCCTTCTGGTATACGCATCTTCTTCAACACGTGGGTCCCGCGAGACATGCTCGATGAGTCATCTCCTTGAAACATGGGGTAGTGACTTGTGATAGCCATGATTGTCAAAGGGAATCTGCCACCGCCTTCGAAATGACGGCCCCCTAGCTAGTACTCTATTCCTACGTGAGTGTCCCAATTTTCGTTCTTTGCGCTGTAAATAACCGCAATAGGACAAGGGACACGGGGAATCTTTAGACCGTGTCATGGCTCTGAAGCATTTGCCCGACATGGCAAAAATGACATCCGAGGACACCTCGGCCATGGCTTGCAGTGGAAGCTATCACCAATTTTAACAATATCGGCCCCTGTCACAAGGGACACGTGGATTCTTCGGACCGTACTAAGGCTCTGAAGCATTCTCCTGACATGGCAAAGTGGCATCCGAGGACACCTCGGCCATGGCTTGCAGTGGAAGCTATTACCAATTTCAATAATATCGGCGCCTGGCCCTGTTTTCCCGCATAAATGTCCCCCGTTTTCTTTCGTTGCGCTAGCAGTAGTCGCAATGGGATAATGAACACGGGGAATCTTTGGACCGAATAGGGAGGACAAGTCAATAAATCACGGCTCCGCTCTGTTTACTTCACATGGCGAAGTGACACACGAGGGTACCATGGCCATGATTTTTCAGAAGATCTACCTCCAATTTCAAAAGTGTCGGTCCTTGGTCCTTGTTTCTCTCATAAATGTCCCCTACTTTCTTTTTTGCGCTAAAAAGTAGTAGTAACGGGACAATGAACACGGGGAATCTTTAGACCAAATAGGAGGACAAGCCAACAAATCATGCCTCCGAATCGATCACTCCACATGGTAGAGTGGCCGTAAAAGTAAAGAGAGGGTAACTTGTCGTAAGAGCTGTTGCTAGGGGTGATGGTGATAGATCCAGATCACCTTCTTTCCGATCCTATAAATACCTCCCCTTTCTCTCGACCTGGAAGCACCAAGATCCTGAGAGCAGACTTGAGGAGTGTAAGTTTGTAAGGCAGGGAGGTTGCGAGTGTTGCTCATTTTTTTCAGGATGGAGGGTGAATCCAGCTTCAGAGCAGAAGGTGAGTCTTCCCGCTCCTCGAAGAGGAGCAGATCAGGTAGCAGTTCCAGGAGAATCTCAGAAGTCGAAGGACAACTGAGTGAGAGGACCCGATCACAGCTTGTAAGTGGCTTCTTTCACTACAAGAAAAATCGCGGATAGCGACCGACCTAGCGGTCGCTATTCAGTCGTAGATCGGTCGCAAATCTGCATTGCGACCGAACAGATACTATATAGCGACCGAATATGTCGGTCGCTATATAATAGTCGCTATATAGCGACCGACATAATTCGGTCGCAGTATCAGTCGTTACCAGAGACCGATTATAATCGGTCGCCTGATCGGTCGCTAATAATTCGGTCGCCATTCAGTCTCTATTCGGTCGCTACATTTCGGTCTCAATTCGGTCGCCCGTCGGTCGCTAAATTTGTTGTATTTTTAAAAATAAAATTAACCTATCGGATTGATTCGGTGGCTAGTCGGTCGCTAGTCGGTCGCCAAGTATAATTATTTAATAAAAGAAATATAACGTATAGTCGCTATTCGGTCGCAATTCAGTCTCCATGCGGTCGCTAATTTTGCATTATTTTTTTTTTAAAAATTTATTTAAACTGATAAATAAATTACCTGATAAATAACAAATTCATAACATAAATATAAAATCAACTACACAGACAACAATATCGACAAATCTCAAATTCATCACATACAAACACCTGATAAATAACAATTTCATAAAACAATAATAAATCAACTACACGGATCACAATCTCCACGAACCTCAAATTACACACAATTAAAATAAAATCACAAATTAATCATACATCCATAATAATAAAATGACAACATACACAACTAAAATAAAATCACAAATCCTCCACATATGTCTCATCCTGGTCGTCGTCTCGTCCAACATCTCGCGACGGATGATCCTGTATATCATTTAAAAAAATTATAATCAAATCCTTAATAAAGAAATCAAGCATTAACAAGACTTGAGATCCTTAACCAGCAATCTTTGCAACAACTTGAGATGCAGTAGATCTTGCATCAATCACCGGTGAAGAGAGAGTCTGTAGTAAACATCCTTTGACCTGGGCCCTAACAGCTACATCCAATGATAACCATCTCTGCACATGCTCAAATTTTCTGTGTTGCTCCTTTGCATCCAGGGCATTTTTGAGAATCAAGCCTGCCAATTTACGGCTAACAACAGGCTTGTCATTATTTGCTAATTCACTCGAAAGAGATAGCAAGAACCCAGTAACATTTTGATCCTGAAATTGTTTTAAACTTTCCTCAGCATGCTTGCGAACCGTTGAATCTATTGACTGTGCATTCAAAAGAACTTGGGTAACTTCCATAGCCATTTCTGTATGGTATCTTCTCCGCCTTTCCCTTGCAGGGATACGCCCCAATGGCGGCCGCCGCCGACTATATATAATATCCTTCACTTCTTGTAACTTATGACCTATGCTCCTTTGTATGAACTGCCCTTCCTTTGCTTAGAGGTGCTGTTCCTGGCTTCCTGCCATGACAGTTACCAGACTTTGGGGAGATCTTTTCACCTAAATTGGCATATTTTATTCATGTCTACATGTTACTTTCCTTATATTATTCTAGCTTTATGAAAGAGGTGCAGCCATACAACCTTCATTGGATGGATGTATATTCTGCATCAGGCTGCACAAAAAGGCTTGAACACATATTCGCACAACCATATTAGTCCTTAAAAGCATTTAATGTGTATGCATTAGCCATATAGCAAAGTCAGCAGGTCGATGTAATGCTTAAATATCAAACTTCAATTGAATCCTCAAAGGGACCTGGTTTGCTGTCGGAGGCATCATTGCTCATAATTTTCATGAACTGTGAACATTATCTTCCACATGGAAAAGAGCAGAGCATGTAGCTACGATACATAAAGATGGCCTGATAATATGGCAAGTATCATACTCAAAAATAAACATTGAAGTTGATTACCTCCGTAGTCCCCTGCAGGATAGGTTTTCCCAGAAGCAGTTCTGCAAATACGCAGCCAACACTCCACAGATCAACTGATGCTCCATAATCTGTTGATCCAAGAGAAGCTCGGGTGGACAGTACCACAGAGTCACTACACGGCTTGTCAATGGGTGCTTCCCACCAAGATTAGAGAAGTTTGCCAGACCAAAGTCAGCTAATTTCAAAATGCCATCATTGTTGACCAGAAGATTTGCACCCTTAATGTCACGATGCATGATACCACGTGAATGGCAATGTTGAAGTCCAGATAATAACTGGTGCATGTAGCATTTTACCTGCAAAAGTGACAAATAAACATGTGAAATTCTTCGAAGAGCAGCTTGAGGGGAACCATTTTTGACATGATAGCCAAAAAAAAGAAACTTTAAATGCTACATAAAAAAACTGGCTGAAAGTGAATATTTGGCATAGACAAACCAGTGACTCCGAAAATTGGATGTCAGGACAGGATGTTAATCCTGCAAGGTCATGTTTCATATATTCAAAAACAAGATATATGATGCATGACAATCGGGAAGTTATCAAGGCCTCCAGCTTCACAATATTTGGGTGATCAAATCTGCGAAGAATTATATTAACAAAAAGGATGATCATTTGAAGAAACTGGGTAATAATTTCTGCCTCACAATCAGTGAAGAAGCCAAGTTAAAACATCATCTTTAACACCAACATAGTTAGCAGAAAGCAGAAAACTGATAAAAAAAGTCCATGTAGATTATGGAATGCCTTATGTGTTATTTTGTAGAGATGCTTGCAAATTGCAATTAAATTGAACAAATGAAATTGCTGACATGGGATGACCATTAGAATTAGACTAAAATAAATGCAGCTGGTCATCCTGTGGAGTGCATTTAGACCAGCCAACAATTCTAAGCGGAGGAGCATGTTTCATATGGAGTCGGGTTGAAAATTAACTTGAGTGTAGCATTACTCTAAAAGATAACATAGTCACATAACCTAGTCACAAGTTTTATTTTGTACCTTGTTTGCTACATAAGGTTTAAAATGCATGCTACAGTGCCAAGTGTCAACGGCATATCACATTTTATCCTTGTTATCCAATCTTTATATCAAATGATGGAGAGCATCATACTTAAATTTAATATAGCACTTAAGTTGGGCACTCTGTTCATAAGTTCATTTCATTTGAAGGTTGAACAGTCAAAGTTAATTAGATGTGATATCTCATATCCTTTCTAGTTAATATTATTCACAACTTGTTTGATAAACATGTTAATATTCGTTCCTAAATCCTTGGAATCATGAGACATATGACCACACTCTGTATGACATTCATGCCCAACTCTGAACTTAATGAAAGTTCTACCTGATAATATTTAACTTCACCAAGAAAAGTTCATGAATAGTTTATGTACTCTAATAATAAAAAAGGACAAGAGATACTTATAATGAAAGTTCAAAAAATTTATTCGACTGTGCATCACATTATTCTAATACACAAAGGAAGAAGGAGAAAACAAAATAATCATAGCAAGAAAGGTGAAAAAGGCATACCCCCACAAAGAAACTTGCAAAATGCAGTAGGATAACAGATAATACGACAACCCCCAAAATCTCCAGACAACATGTCTTTGAATCCAAGATGAGAACCATTTGATGCAGAGACCATTGATTGTTTTAGACGAACAAGATTTTCTGAAAATACACTGAAAGAATAACAAACATTATAGAAGAATTCCGATTAAATGCTAGCTTGTCAAGTTGGTCAAGAGTCAAAGTTATGAAGATTGAACCTGCTTGCAAGCAATGAAGAAGCTAAGACAGCAAGAAGTGGAGCAAATGGTAGAACTACTTTCATGAAGGCAGGGAATACTTTTTGCAAGTAAGAGCCAAGTAGAATAGGCGCAACCACCACCTGCAACAAAATATATATTTAACAGCCTAGAATGGAAACAGATTGCCAAATGTCAATGTATACCTCAAATGGGCGTCAATTCACCTGTAAAGTACTGATGGAAAGCTTGACAGCATCCACGGGGACATATGCTCCAGCCAGAATTTTGGTTAATAAGGGAGCCTCAAACAATTCATTCTAGCACATACTGTAGATTTTCCAGCCTCCTGAATCTGCACTATATAACTTTTTTCTTCAACCCTGGCCGTGGTATTTCTCAACTCCATCAAAGCCATAGAGTATAAGTTTTATTTGATCAAACGAATCTTAAGCTTGTCTACACAGAAGAGGAAGCACAATTCTGGAGGAAAGTGAGAGCTTACACAAGGCTTTTGGAACTACGAAATATGTGCAATAGTTAAGCAAGGAATAGACTAATTATATGATTCCTCTGTATAGTAACATTGTATATGACACTGTATATCAGATTTTTGTTGTTGTTGCACTTATTAAAAGAAATGTGCATCAGATAGCTTACGACATTCGATGCTGTTCCCGCTGGACAACATCCAAGCAAAATCAAACCAACGGCAAGAGCTGGTGAGAGGCCCAGGGCTTTGCTAATTATTGCTCCCAAGGCTGGCATGATGGTGTATTGAGCAACACATCCAAACAGTATCTGGAAAAGTGAAATGAAGTACAAAGGCCATCAGAATAGATAAAAGAGATAAGTTAGCATCTGTGGAGAAATTTATTGAAATACCAATTGCATCCATCTGAAGAGGGTCATGCTTTGCTACTACCAGTCAATCACATGTTTGTCTCGTACAATCATGACATGCTAAATGACAGTCCTAAAGTGAGCAACATCAAGTGGAATTCGCAGGCTTAGGGATAACTTCCTTTCTACCACGGGCTAAAATAATTCACTAAAACAAATGAAACAGAAAATGAAAACAGTAAAAGTGATTAACTAAAATAATATCTAGTTCAATAACAAATTTAGCTAAGAACAAGAAACTTGTAATAGAAGACATGTCAGAGGTATAAAACATATCGTACATAGGCTATATATATGCAACTGTCCCAGACTACCACAAAAACATAAGGCCAAGTTTAGCTGCTTTACATTATGTAATAGAACTTCTCACTTTCTCAGCATTTTATGCATCAATTAGTGCAAACTATGATTAAAAAATGCTGTGTGACAAAATGAGATATTAGCATTAGACACGCAAAAACCTCAAGAATCTGATATGGTCATATGGGTGGACATGGCCGATGCCTTCGCCAAGCACCTCTCCTCTGGCGAGGACGCCGCCTCCTACGTCGACCGCATCTGGCGACATCGGCCCGCGTTCGCTTGGGAACCCCTTCTCCCCCGTGGACCTCCACTTTGTGTGCCGCCTGGGGAGCGAAGACATCGGCAATGTCCACCTCGCCGAGATCAAATGTTGCTCCGCGGAGGGGAAGAGGATCGTCATCGAGCAAAGCCCCGTATCGGAGGAGAAGGAGGTGATAGGTTTCAAGAGGGAAATGATCTTGGCAGAAGAAGAACGAGAAGGGTGAGTTATTAAATCGAACCAGACAAACGAACCGACCCAAATAATGTAAAGGAGAATCGGCGGAAAAAAATAGTCATTTTCTTTTAGTGACCCTTTGATAACCGAACTGTCGATGGCATTGGGAGGGTGAGACGATTCCGGTGGTGCAGCACAAAGGGGAGTTGGTGGGGTTTCCAGAGGTGGAGGGGGACGGGAAGGGGAGGGGGAGGCAGAGGGGGACACGGGAAGGGGAGGAAGGGAGGAGACCGTCGGAGGCAGAGGGGGAGGCGGAGTGGGACGGGAAGGGGAGGGGGATCAGAGGGGTCAGGCCGGAGGGGGAGGGGCATGGGGATGGGAAGGAGATCTGAGGGGGACGGGGGCGCAGGCCGCAGGGGGGAGGGGAGGGGAGCAAGCCGGCGACGGGGCCGCAGGGGGGAGGGGAGTAGGCCGGCGGGGGAGGGGAGCAGGCCGGTGACGGAGGGGGAAGGGAGAGAGAGAGAGAGAGAGAGAGAGAGAGAGAGAGAGAGAGGTACCTGCGGAGGGCGACGACGGCAGGGCGAGCGGCGACGGCGACTCGACGCGAGCGGCGCGGCGACGGGCTCCGGCGGAGGGGGGCTCGGGCGGGAGGCAGCACGGGGAGGGGGGCTCCGGCGGAGGAGGGGGGCTCGGGCGGGAGGGCGCGGGCGGAGGGGGGGCTCCGGCGGAGGGGGCTCGGGCGGGAGCGGGGAGGGGGGCTAGGGCGGAGAGGGGGCCGCAGGGGAAGGGGGCTCGGGAGGGGGGGCTCGGGCGGGAGGGGGGGGGCTCGGGCGGGAGGGCTCGGGCGGGCGGGGGTCGTAGTAGGAAGTATAACGGCATCAGCGACCGACTGGAGACCGAAGTTAATTCGGTCGCAATAATAGCGACCGATTAGCGACCGATATACATGCGGTCGCTGAAACGGTCTCTATTATGCGACCGATTATTTCGGTCTCCGAATTGGTCTCTATTTGGGACCGACTAGCGACCGATTAAATCGGTCGCTAATTAGGTCGCTATAGCCACTTTTTCTTGTAGTGTTTGGTTTCCTTCCTTCATCCTTTTCTTCTCATTTCTTGCTTAGCAATGCTCCCATTTTCACCTCTTGTATATGTGCAGAGCATGATGCGCTCGCACATCTCGTGGGAGCTGGTAGTGACAGCGTATCGAGGTCTCCCGGACTTCCAAAAGGCCAGGCTAGACGTGATGTGGTTCGGTGCCTTCCTTTGAATCGAGCCGATAAAGCTCGACCTTGCCCTGATCCAAGCATTACATGAAAGATGGGATCCGGCGAGTCGGGCATTCCTGATGCCTTGGGGGCACATGGTGCCCAGTCTGGAAGATATGGTCCGTATTACGGGCCTCAAAGTGGATGGAGAGGCAGTGACCGGCGTCTCTTATGCGGATTACCGAGAAGGTGCCCAGAAACTATTAGGACTGGAACTCGATGGACGGAAGAACAGGTCAGTAGCCAAGACATCGATCAAGGAGGTGTTAGGGCTTACTGACATCCGTCCACGGGATGACGAGTCCTTGGAGGAATTTATGGAAAGGGCAGAGAGAGGTGCCTGTGCTGTATACTGTGCAGATGCCAGCAACTGGGAAAGGACCAACATGGACCTGAGGAGGTTCCTCCTCTTTCTGCTGGGTAGGCTGCTACTGGGCTCCAAGGGAGACAACATACACTGCCGCTTCTTGGAGCTGCTCGTGGACTTGGAGAGAGTAGGACAGTACGCCTGGGGAGCTGCCGTACTAGCGCATCTATTCACAGGTCTGTCGTAAAGGACAGGCCGAGAGGTCACAATAAATGGATTTACGCCCTTCATCTAGGTAAAATATTATTTTTTTGTGGTTTTTGTTTTATGCTTTTTTTTCTTGTATTTGTTGATGCCAATGACACATGATGGTGTGTAGCTATGGAGCTACTATTATATTCCAATGGGGAGAGCTTGACACTGTCGGCCAGTGACGATCCCGTTGGCTAGGCAGTGGCAACCCATCATGAGTACAGCACCATTATCCTACCAGCTGACGGTATCGAGATGGGAGCTACAAGAATTCCCTGCAACGATGGTAGGATACCCTTTTCTATTTTTTTTATTTTGTTCATTTTTTACCATTTTTTTGTATTTTTGAGTAATTAAGAAGATATGTACAACCAACATAGGTGAACTAGAAGCCTTACTTGAACATGGTCGATGCCGACCAGCCATGGGTAATTGGAAGCCGTGCCCGGTTTGGACGGGACCTCTGGCTTCATTGTTTGAATGAAATTGAGCCACGAAGGCTACGATTAGCCATGAGGACTCTCGGGCTTGCCCAGGAATGGGTGGATATAACCTCCTCACACAGCGTCGGGAAGAAGACGCGTGGGCCGGCAACCTGCGTTGATTGGAGGGTGCGCTTCCCCGAACAGTATGAAGACTGGCAGCGGGGTGGCACGCTCGTGGAATCGTAAGCGCAAGATAGTGAAGATTACCTACGGCTCTATAGGGCAACGTATGCGGAGAGACTCCAGCTTGGAGGGCTTATAGAGGTAAACTAAAACACCATTTTTTTTATCTTTTATAATTTTCATTTTTTTATTTTTATTTGTGAACTCAAGAGCCATGGCTGTAGGATGCCCGTGACACCATAATAACGAACTTACAAGCTCGTTTACCGGACACGGAGCGAGAGTTAACTGACACTCGAGCGGCTCTGGGTCCATCAGTAAGTGTATATATACATACTTCTGGCATGATTTGAAATTAATGGCGTTAACCCTTTAATTGTCACCTCTCATATGTGTACGCAGCGTGCCCAGCTCGATGTAGTTTCATCGACGATGGGGGCAGACGGCGTTTCTTCCAGTCTATGGATTCCCACTTCAGAGTTAGATCTACTCCACGAGCAGCTTGCTCATGCCACCCAGCGGGCTGCGGAAGCAGAAGGGATGCTTTCTGTACAGGTGAGAGCCTCACCATTTAATATCCCTTGTTCAAGCGTTAAAGCCTGAGATGAAACGTTTGGCAGGAGAAAGAAACGGAGGAGGCACTCGCGCATGCCGCCCAGAAGGAAGCTAGAATAGCCGAGCTAGAAGAGGAACTGCAGCGTCGTACAGGTGACGACTTTTCTAGGGACGCTATAGAGCTGAGGATCACCCTTCAGCTGGAGGGGGAAGATAGAGCGAGAGAACGTGCTGAGAGGGAAAAGGCCAAGGAAAGAGAAAAGGCCAAGAGGTCGGCCGAGAAAGAGGAGAAGAGGGCCCTGGAGGCCCAAATATTTGAATTGAAGACCAGTCTCGGCCTCGCCGAGCAGTGGCTAAAGGACGGTGAGGAACGCTACCGAAGAGCACGAGAGCGTGGCTTTCGTGTCAGCAGCTTCTTTGGTGCCCCCGCAGATCAGCGCCGGGGAGTAGAGATAGAAAGAGGCCCACAAAGCGGTAGAAGGACCGCATTCCATGATTGGATAGCTCCCTCAAGAGTGTCTGGCCCTGAGGGTGGCGGGACAAGTAATGTGGAGAGAGAAGGTGAAACCTGATGTAGACTTCTATTTGTTTTTAGTTGAGAATGGAATAAATTAGTTCGTGCTTGGTTCTCTGCTTTTCTTGATCACTCTAGTCCCTGCATACACTTAAGCAAACAAGTTAGCATCTCTGCTCTGACTTGCCCCTTGCTCAATAAATAAACATGATTTGAGCTGTCCTTGATAACGAGTCAAGGGGCAAGCCTTTATTAACAAAGGCAATAATAAAGGATAATGAATGCGACAGACAAGCACACGGATGCAAACGAGAATTTAAAATGAATGGTGCATACAAATGCGATCACGCGAAGATGTGATTTTCTTTGTTTTTATAGGTGTATTCATTTTTTTGTATTTTGTTGTTTGTTTATTTATTTTTTTGGTCTTTTATATTTCCATTTTTTTTTTGTGCATGTACATTTTTTTGCTTTTTTGGATTTTTGGATTTGTTATTTTTTTGTTTATTTTTGGTTTGTTTATTTTTTTGTTTTTGCTAATGCATGAGGACCACTTGATATAACATCTAACCTGCATGAGAACGAGGGCTTCTTGCTAACCTCCCAGGCATCCTAAGTGTACGTCTAAGTTGATTTGGGCCTCTAGACTCCTCGAATGATAATCCCGCCAGTTAAGACTTACCCTGATGACAATACCGTCATGCCATGCTTAGGCTCCCAGTTGCTTCCGACCACAGGGATTCACCCAAAAAGTGTTTGAGGTAAATGATTTGCCCGACCCAGGTCTATTTCCTCACAACTCTAGATGATATGTAATGGAACACCCTGGAACCCAAATGATCAACGGCGCGACGCTGACCCGGAATCAGACGCCGTCGCACCTATAGGTGACGCGCTTGCATTGGTCTAAGCCCAAGGTTAGGCTAAGAAGACATCTAGATGGTAGATAAGGGTCTTAACCGGCCAGAAACACGGGGACTCCTTCACGACAATGGCTTTGACTTTTCAAAATGGACAACCATATGTTTGTATTGAAATGAGGTTACAAGCTTGGGCAAGCCTCACCCTTAGGGAACTCCATTGAGTCTTCTTCTTTAGGGGAAGAAGGAAGAATATTGGGGGGAAACCTCCTGAGAGGACCGGTAAAACCGTTAACCCGGCGAGCCAGTAGGGGCGCACTTAACTTCCCCTCTCGGGCAACTTCAGACCAAATCTCGAGCATTTACATCTGATGACCCCTTTCGTATAGAATTTGACTTTCAGTCAAAGGAGTTTTGTTTGTGGGATCAGGCATGGTCACGACCAGGCTTATCACTTGACTTTGACTTTGTTCTTTTTTTATGATTTTTCTTGATAGATTTTTGTGAGGGACATAGGATTTTGACATTATGGAATCCCTCTTAGATGCCTGCGGGGACACTGCCCTCTTCTCGTGCTCTGACCCATGCTCGAAGAATTAGACCCTACTCTTGCCCTAGGGGTTGTGTTCGTGTTTCTCATGCTCAGCGTTTTAAGGGCGCCGGTTGTCTCATTCGGTCGAAGAGAGAGAGAATAAAGATTTAAGCCTTCTGGAGACCCTTCGGGTGAGGCCTCACCATAAACGATGCTACCGATCTTTCATAGAACACATGTGTACATGTATGTTGCCCCTTTTGAGGGGGGCATAAGCCGAACTAGCCGGACAGGAATCTCCACGGTTCTGGCAAACCAAGACCCGGAACCTACCAAGTCTTAATAGGCCCTATCCCAACATGGAGGTTCAATGCAATGACTTAACTGCATGGTGGTCTCCAGGCATTGGCATTTTAAATTTTCTATATATTTTTTTCTTTTCATTTTTCCTATTTTTTTTTTGCTTTTGTTGTTGTATATAAACATATTTTTGTTATTTTCATTGTTTTCTATTTTTTTTGTTAATTTTCGTTTATGATTTTTTTGACACTATGTACACCTATCTAAGGGTAGTATTTCTTAAGATAAAGCCCATTCCAAGGGTGGGATAACTCGATCCCCTCAGCATCTACTAACCTATAGGCATTGCCAGGATGCACAGCCTGAACTACGTATGGTCCTTCCCAATTGGGTTGGAGTTTAGAATGCGGCCCACCAGGTTTTAAAAATATTCTTTTCACTACCATTTCACCGACTTGAAATTTCCTTTCAATGACCTTCTTTTGATGAAAACGTGTGAGTCTGTTCTGATATACACGTGCATGCTCGGTAGCGGCCAGCCGTTTCTCATCTAAGAGTTCCAATTAGGCAAGGAGTGAATCACGACGTTCGTCGAGGGGAAGCTCCTTGTCCAACTGTACCCTGAGAAAAGGAACCAAGATTTCATACGGAACTACCGCCTCCATCCCATAAGTAAGGGCGAACGGAGTTTGCCCAGTGGGAGTACGGATTGAAGTGCGATAGGCCCATAAAGCCTCAATCAACTTTTCTGGCCAATCCGAGAACTTGTTAGACTCACATGTCTTTTTTATGATTTTAATCAATATTTTGTTAGTGGCCTCTGCTTGGCCATTACCTTGTGGATAATAAGGTGATGAATGATGCAATACAATTTTATACCTTTTACAGAGGTCCTGAAGGTCCTGAGAAATGAATTGCGGTCCATTGTCGGTGATGATCGTGCTTGGAATGTCGAACCTAGCGATGATGTTCTTCATGATGAATTTACAGACTGTTGATGCTTTAACCTCCACGTAAGCTTCGGCTTCGGCCCATTTGGTAAAGTACTCCGTTGCAGTAAGGATGAATGATTTTTGTTTAGTGAGGGAGTAAGGATTACCGAGAGGACCAATGACATCGAAAGCCCACATGGAGAAAGGCCATGGGGAGGATACTGGATGAAGTGAAGAAGATGGGGAATGAATTTTATCGGCGTGAAGTTGACACTTGACACACCTGCGGACATAGACGGCACAATCTTCTTCCATGGTGGGCCAGTAAAAGCCTTGCCGAAGGATTTTCTTGGCAAGCATTTGGCTATTCACATGGCCACCGCACACACCAGAGTGTGCTTCCTCGACGCATTTCCAGACCTCCTCTTCGTCGAGACATCTTAGAAGAACACCAGTAAGACTTCTCTTGTATAGCACTTCTCCGACCAGCACGTATCTCTATGCCACCCTCCTTATGACTTTTCTATCTTTCGATGTGGCTTCCTCAGGGTAGGATTGATCTTTGCAATACTTGGTAATTTCGTAAAACCATGGCTTCTCCTCATCAGTCAATTCTTCTTCTAATTCTGTCAACATAATTTCCCTCTTCTCAAGGATTTCTTCCTGTAGGGTCTTCCTTGCTATCCTGTCCTTGATATTTACGTAGGAAGCGTCATCGATTACAGGGGCGTGACACTTGTAGATGGAAATGGACTCAAACCATCTTCCTAGAGGGAACCTTAAAGATGATGCCAACGAGGCGAGGGCATCGGCCAGAATATTCTGATGACGAGGGACGTGGACGAAGATCAATTTGGTGAACAGTTTGGCAAAGGCAGCAGTGAGTTCTTGGTATGGCTTGAGTTTGGGATCGCGAGTGCGATATTTGGTGAGCACCTGGCGAAGAATGAGTTGACTATCACCTACGACTCGTCATTCAGTGATACGAAAAGAATGAGCGAGTTCCAGGCTAGCTAGAAGAGCTTCATATTCAGCTATATTATTGGTAACGGGGAATTTGAGCTGGTATGCCAGTGGGAATGTAAGGCCTCCAGGCGATAGGAAGGCAATGCCGATTCCTTTCCCTTGGGAATTCAGAGCTCCATCAAAATGTAACGTTCACATGTAATCATCTGATTGGTTGATGGACATTAGTTCTTCATCTGGGAACTCTGATTGGATAGGGTCGAATTTCGGAAGAGGATGGTGAGCGAGATGCTCAGCTATAGCATACCCTTTAATCGCCTTTTGCTGGACGTAGACGATGTCAAACTGAGAGAGAAAGCTTTGCCATCGTGCTAATCTATCCGTAAGGACAGATTTTTCCAAAAGGAACTTGATAGGGTTCATTCGGGTAATCAGATGGACTTCATGAGCTAGAAAGTAATGTTTCAACTTCTGCACTACCCAGACAAGGGCGGCACAAGTTTTCTCCATAGCCGTGTACTTCTGCTCATAGGGGTTGAGGAGTTTGGACAAGTAATAGGTCGCCATTTCCTTGCCCGCTTCATCGGCTTGTGCTAGGACAGCTCCCACGGAGTCGTCCAGGACTGAGATATAAAGGATTAAAGATTTACCTGGCGTGGGTGGAATTAGGACGGGTGGATTGGCCAGATATTCCTTCAATCCTTCAAAAGCTTTTTGGCATTTAGAATTCCAAAGGAATTCTACTCCTGACTTAGTCAACTCGTAGAAAGGTTTGCACCTTTGCGAGTGCTGGGACACGAATCGACGAATGAATTGTAACCTTCCAATTAACCCTCGAACTTCTCTCTGATTTTTCGGAGGTGGCATATCCCTAATTGCTTTAGCTTTGTTGGGATCTATTTCAATACCCCTCTTACTCACAATGAAACCAAGCAATTTACCCGACGAGACACCAAATACGCACTTTTTTAGATTCATTTTCAAATTGAACTCCCTTGATCTTTGCAACACCTTGGCTAGAACTCTCGGGTGTTCTGCCCTAGTCTTGGATTTCACCAGTAAATCATCCACATATACCTCTAAATACACATGCATCATGTCATGGAATATTGCCATCATAGCCCTTTGATAAGTAGCTCCAGCATTCTTCAAACCAAATGGCATGACCAAATAGCAATAAGTTCCCCAAGGTGTGGTGAATGACGTTTTCTCCTGATCCTCTTCTGCCAAACGGATCTGATTATACCCCGAAAATCCATCCATAAATGAGTGAGTTTCGTAGCCTGCTGTATTATCAACCAACACATCAATGTGAGGCAAGGGGAAATCATTTTTTGGACACGCGCGGTTAAGGTCCCGAAAATCGATACAGATTCTCACCTTTCCATCCTTTTTCATGGCCGGGACAATGTTTGCCACCCATTGAGGATATAGGAAGACTCTAATAAACCTGGCTTTGTGGAGCTTATCGACTTCCTCCTTCATTTTTAAAGCCATTTGGGGGTGGAAACGTCTTAACCTTTGCTTTACCGAGACGGACCCTGGTTTTAGCGTTAGGCGATGTTCGACCAGGGTGGAATCTAATCCCGGCATATCCTCGTAACTCCACGCGAACGTGTCCCTAT
This sequence comes from Amorphophallus konjac, assembly GCA_022559845.1. Taxonomy (NCBI): domain Eukaryota; kingdom Viridiplantae; phylum Streptophyta; class Magnoliopsida; order Alismatales; family Araceae; genus Amorphophallus; species Amorphophallus konjac. The sequence goes on along the minus strand of CM040118.1, from coordinate 48,314,041 downwards.
ATGCCTTTAGGACCTCGATCAATGCCTCTTCTTCAGATGGTGGCAAATTGTCACTTATGAGGATGATTCTAGGGTCTTCCTCGGTCCCCAGGTTGATTTCTTTGGTGGGTTCTTCTATAGCGGCAGATGGTTCGTCAAATCTCCTGATTCCACTAGCATATGTGTCGGCCGCGTCCTCATATTCTTCGTCCCCTTCTTCAATAGGGTACTCTTCATTTGTGAGCTCATAAACTCCGTATCCCTCATCAATTGTACAATCCTCCTCACATTCTAACTCCGGCAGATGGATGGGATTTTCTAGCAATTGAGGAATGACTAGAAAGGCTTGACACCTATTGGCTAGATCTAGAAGGAATCGACGAGGAATTTCCCTGCCCTTGGATTTTCTTCTAGGTACTACCCTTGACTCATTATTCCTAACCTGACTGACTTGTTCTACGGACGAAGAAGAAGTTGAAGAATGTACAGGAAGAGACCCCTCGATAGAGGGGTAAAGAAGGTCGCTCAAGGGACCTTGAATGAGTGGCCCGTAAGTCGGGGCACACCCGTGAGAGATGTAGGAGGTCTCCTCAAAGGAGATGCACTGTTGATGAGTTTGGAAATTGACGTTTTTTTTTCGTTTTCATTTTCAATTACAAAGCAATTGAAAGAACTTAGAGAATGAGAGGAGGGAACTATAGCTAGAGGGTTGTATGGCTCATTGAGCAGATCATGGTTGAAAATTTGGCATGGGCTGAGAAACCCACGCAACAATGTGAGTAGAGAAGGGGACCTGGGAATATCATCAGATAAACATCGGGTCCAAGAAAGAGTCAGCAGCAACGGCTGAGGAGAATGATCAGATAGAATGACGGAAAGCGATCCGTCAGTGGCAACTTCCTCTCGGCGAGGAAAACTTGGAATTTCGGCAAATGTCAACGACATCTTTTGGTACCTCGGAGATCAAAGGCGGCCCCTCTAAGTTTGGAGGCGAGAACATCTGCTGTAGAGCAATGGAAATATCCTGTATATCAAACCACTTGTTCCACTCACAATCCGGGTCACCGTGTTTCCCCTTCTTTGCAGCTCTCGAGCAACTTTCAGCTAAGTAGACAATATGCAATTTCCCATGTGAATGTTGTGGGTGATCCCCCAACTGTATCACCGGGCCCTTTCTGAAATAGGAGTACAAGGTCCACGTGAGAGGTTCCTCATATGCTTCAAGTGGTCCTTCAAAGCCTAGGCCAGCTCTAAGGGTTAGCTTTGTCTTCTTTGGCAGTCTCAGTCTCCCTTATAATTGTACACCCAAGCCTTTGCCCTGTTGGTAGCCAATATTTTTCATGATCTCCCAGCCTTTAGAATGAGAAGGCTGACATGACCTTAGTGGTGGAAACGGCTTCTGTGTGGACGGCGCGTGGCGTGGGTCACACACATCTAACAGAGAAAAAATTGGCCGATGAGTCGGCCAAACAGAAGGCAAAGAGGTGCTAATGGCATCCACTGTAGAAAAGATGGGCATACTATTGACCTTGATAATCCAAGACTTGTATGGAAACTTTAAGCACTGATGATTGGTGGATGGCACAGCATTCATAATCTCGATGTAAGGGCGGCCTAATATGGCTTTTAATGTGGGATCCATATCGAGGATATGAAATTCCGTAGAGATTGATGCAGGGCCCAATTCTACATCCAATATGACCACCCCCATTGGTGGTCTTTTGCTGTTATCATAGGCCGTAACTGTAATTGTTGAAGGCCTTACCTGTTTTGTGTCAACCCCACATAACTGGAGCTTCCCAGTGGAAAAGATCTCGTCGGTATTAACACCGACTGATACACAACCGGCTATTATCTTTCACCATCACGAGCTCGCCCCCAAGGAAGCTCCATTTACCATGACCTTTTGGAGATACTCCATTAGTGCCTCTTGATGGGATGTAGACCTTTTGATCAGCTCGAGAATGGAGATCCGAGCTGGTGTCTTGTCCAAGTGTTTCAATAGGTCATATTGGGTCCCAGGGACGGATTCCTCTGGGTGCTCTTCGGTGTCTTTCTCTGACTGAGATTGCTCGAGGACATGACTATTTTGGGGGAAAACCCGATGGAACATCCTTCCACTACGGAGTACCATGGCATGTGGGTTCGGCGGCACCTCCATAGGGTTATTAGGCATGGAGTGTATGGGGTTTATCAAAGGTTTGAGGGATAATGATGGAGGAACAATTGACAAGGCAGGGGCAACAACAGATGCAGGGGCTCTGATGAGTGATTTATTAGGTGGAGGTATGGTGGGAGTGGATGAGATCTCAGGCGGACAATGGATGATTAGGGGTTTGGAAGGTGAAGGCATAGTAGTGGTTGACGGAGGCCCGGATGGGTAATGAATGATGAGGGGTTTCGAGGGTAGAGGGGTTATGGTGGAGGTAGATGGTGCCTCGGAAGGGTGTTGGACAATAAGGGGTTTATTTAGTGGAGGCGGAATGAATGTGGTTGATGAAGTGGAGGCGTGAGAAATGATGAGAGGTTTCAAGGGTAACGGTGTTGTGGTGGAAGTTGAGGGTACCTCGAAAGGGTGTTGGACGATAAGGGGTTTGTTTAGTGGAGGCGGAATGAAGGTGGATGACGAGGTGGAGGCGTGAGAAATGATGAGAGGTTTCAAGGGTAACGGTGTTATGGTGGAAGTGGAGGGTGTTTGCTGGGGACTCGAAGGGAAGTCATCAGTAGAGGCATGGATAAGAGGACGTGATGGTGGTGGAAGTGGATGAGGTATCACTGCGGGTTGTACTATGGGTGGAGGATAGACAGGTGCGGGACAAATAAGGCACGGAGATTGGATAGGAACATGATTGGTGACAAGGACAGAGCCGCTTTCCGTATGCCAATCTTGCCCTCTTCCAACCTCCGGGAAGGAAGAGATGGGGTTGACTTGGTGGTTAGGTTGTTGGTGCGCCGGTAACGGATTTTAGAGGATGCCCATATTTGGCTGTTGTTGTGGTGCCTGCTGAGGCTGTTGTTGCTGCTGTTGTTGTTGTTGTTGCTGCTGTTGTTGTCTAAGAGGAGGTCTCCTGGCCTTCAGCATGGTGACAAATCGCCTCATTTCATCCCAATCTATTTGATGTTCATCGTTCAAATCATGGATATAATCTCTGAAATGGAAACAATTTTCCACCGTATGACCCGTCTGTCTATGGAAGACACAATATCTGGAAGTGTCAATGTTCGTGGGCCATATGGCTTTTTCCTTAGGCAAGGTGAGGAAATTAGCAGCCATGAGAGCATTAAAGATGTCTAATAATGACTCCGGCAAAGGTGGGTAGTGAGCTCTCCTAGGGCCGATCGGCCTCCTCTATTGTTGGGGGCCATAATCCCCGGGTGGTGGAACCTGATTATATTGAGGAGGTCGCTGCTGTTGTTGTTGGAGATGGAGCGGTTGAGGCATATTGTTCTGGAAGAGATTATTTTGTGGGGGAGGACGATAGGGTTGCTGACCTTGTTGCTCCTGATGAAAGGGGAATTGCGGAGCTTGTGGGGGCCTAGGGTTAGCTTGCTGGTTGGGATGGCCAACTGCGCCCACTTGTTCATTTGTTACAACCCCTTCTGTGACCCCACCTTGGGCGCCCGTGCTCGGCTTCCTAAACACCTTTGGCTTTGGTGGCTCGAACATATGCATGAGGCGAGAATCTTTCAGCTGTGTTTGGATATATCGAGCTCTCTCATACAGTTCCTCCATAGTGGTGAGCTTGTTCATTGCCAGGACGTGTCTAAATTGTGGAGTGGCATTAGACACGACCATCTTTACTTGCTCCGATTCTGAAATGGGGTCTCTCACTTTCTCTGCCAAGGATCTCCATCGATCGGCAAATTGGGTGAAATCTTCGTCCGGCTTCATTTTTTCAGCCACTAGGTCGGTAATAGAGAAGGAGGGACCGACCCTATCCCGATATTTCTGTAGGAATTTCCGTTGCACTACGTCGAAGTTCTCAGCCTCACTCGGCTCTAGGGAATAGAACTATTCTAAGGCGGGACCATCCAATGATCTCCTGAAGAGATATGCCAGGGATCTTTGATCGTTCTGCCAAAATGAGGACTCATACATGAAGTCCTTTAGATGAATGAATGGGTTGCTTGTGCCGGTGTATCGTCGGTACGTCGGCATTTCAGAAGGAGGGAGACGGAATACAGGAAGGATTGGTAAAGAGATCTCAGGCGCGGATTTGACATCCACGATCTTTTTGAAATCTCGGAATTGTTCGTCCATCTTGTTCATCCTATGAAGGAGAGATTGTGTGACCTCATTGTAAGGAGCAAGTTGTGGTGGCCACTGAGGCCTTGCGGAAGCCTGAGAAGGGAATTCCGGATGAGTGGGATGTTGTGGCATGTCAGTAAATGGAACTGACTGAAGTGTTGTATGAGGAATTGGCAGAACCTGAGACTGGGGAGGTAATTGGAAAGAGGGAGGTTGCAGACGTGGCATCTCAGTAAATGGAACTGACTGAAATGTTGGATGAGGAATTGGTGGAACTTGAGACTGGGGAGGTAATTGGAAAGTGGGAGGCTGCAAACTTGTCTGCACAAGAGGGAATGAGGAAGGGATTGCCTGTGCGGGCTCTTGAATAGAGAGAGCAACTGGTGTTGGATTTTGAGGAGTAGAATCAACAGATTTCCCTTTTAAGACGGCCTGAAAGGCTCGGATCTGATCGAAATTGAGCTGTGTGTTCGCGAGAACACCTAGCAAGGAGGAAATATCTTGTGGCGGGGATGCTTCCCCGACGGCGGCTCGCACCTCATATGAGGGCTCACGGGAGGAACCTGCGTCCTCAGCAGGGACATGTGTCCCCTGGTGACTCGGGGTCGGATTCTGACCGTTCCCGGACATTTTTTGATCTTTTTCGGAACGTGAGATTTTGCCAGAACGTAATATCATACACACTCAAACCAATAACAAAGATTAACAAACAACTTGATGTTTAACGCCTTTTTTGTGTTTTCTTTTGTTTTCCCTTTTTTCTTTTCCTTTCTAATCAGAATGTAATAACATACACACTCAAACCATTAGCAAAGATTAACAAACAAGTTGATGTTTAACGCCTTTTTTTTCGTTTTCTTTTGGTTTTCCCTTTTTTTTTCTCTTTTCTAATCTAATGTTCACACCACAGGAGGGACCTTAGTTGCAATATTGATTTCCGCCGTGTGATCTAAGGACACTCGATTCACCACGAATGGGTTAACTATCTCCAGAGAACTTCAGTGGTACAACCAGCCCAGTGAACGAAGAGGGAATCCTTCGATGTCGAGGACTTACGGAGGTCCCGATGGAGGAGATCCTAGTCCGTCGAGAGGAATTCCCGACGGAGAGTCCTTCCTTCACCAGGAAAAGGTGATCCTAAAAAAAAATGGAACAAAAGAAATAAAAATAAAAAGGAGATAATATGCAATGCGGTGCTGAATTTTAACAAGAAATATATAAACAGACAACAAATATATAAAATAAAAGAAATTACACAAACATCACAACACTCCTTTTCTGCAATGATACGAATCTCTTCAGACTTCAAGGGGATTCTGGAGTAATGCACGTAGTGCACGAGGGGTGAAATTGGAATGCCAAGAGTGATAGCGGGAACACGAATATAGCGCACGCGGGCGCAATCAGGAGGGGCACACGTGGGTGTCGATGGCACGAGTGCTACTGGGAGCACGAATGTAGCGCACGCGGGCGCAATCAGGAGGGGCACACGTGGGTGCCGAGTGGAGAGGGTGCTACTGGGAGCACAAATGTAGCGCACGAGGGCGCAATCAGGAGGGGCACACGTGGGTGCCGAATGGAGGGGCACACGTGGGTGCCGAATGGAGTGCTACTGGGAACACAAATGTAGCGCACACGGGCGTGCCGAGTGGAGGGGCACACGTGGGTGCCGAGTGGAGGGGCACACGTGGGTGCCGAATGGAGGGGCACACGTGGGTGCCGAACGGAGTGCTACTGGGAACACAAATGTAGCGCACACGGGCATGCCGAGTGGAGGGGCACACGTGGGTGCCGAGTGGAGGGGCACACGTGGGTGCCGAATGGAGGGGCACACGTGGGTTCCGAATAGAGTGCTACTGGGAACACAAATGTAGCGCACACGGGCGCAATCAGGAGGGGCACACGTGGGTGCCGAGTGGAGGGGCACACGTGGGTGCCGAATGAAGGGGCACACGTGGGTGCCGCAAATATTTGGGTAACCAGAGGAAACAAAAGAGGTCCCACCGTGATCACCAGAAAAGTGTAGATGGTAGGAAGGCGTCATCCACCCTCGAGGGAAAGAAAAATAATAAACAAAAATAATAAATAATGACAATGATGAAAGGGTGATCGCCAGAGAGGTATGGGCGGCGAGAGTCATCGTCTACCATCGTCTGTCTTAGGAGATGAAAATAACGAGATCAACTCAAGGAGAGAAAGAAAATAGGGATGCGGAACGGACTCTGGTACGTGGTGGAGATAGGGGTCGGAAGACCCTTTCGCGTAAACTGACCCCTTCCCGGTAAGCGTGACTTACCGTTCCACGAGCAATTTTTCATATACCGGGAAGTTCGAGAATTTATGTAACAGAAATGGAGAGACACGTAAACTCAAAAATTGCAACTGTATATCATTCTCCAGACAATTATAAGGACAATACGAACAAAGACGTATCACCACATGACATTGGTCTTTGTGGGGTTCTAACAGCAATATAATAATATCAGCAACAATGAATATATATGTACATATTAAGACCACCGCAAGACATTGGCCTTACGGGATTTTTATTGCAACATAAATAATAAATATTATGTGTACATACCACCGCGAGACATTGGCCTTTGCGGGGCTTTTGCAGTGATATAAATAATAAGTATAACTATATACAAAAGACCACCGCGAGGTATTACCCCTCCGCGGGGTTTTTATTATAATAACTATATATATATATAACAGGAAAAGAAAAAATGGATCAAATAAACCGCCGCGAGATGTTACTCTCCGCGAGGTTTTAAAGCGATGATGGGGGATGCTAAAATTAAATGGTTAGGGGTTAGGGGGTTAGCGTGCAGAAATTAGATTACTGAATGGAAATGGTCGCGGGAGATGACCCACCACACCAGTTAGATAAGATCGCCGTGAGGAACGGGTTCCTTGATCGGGGTCGGAACAAAAGAATATAGAAAATTAAACCACCGCGAGGAACGAGTTCCTTGATCGGGGTTAGAATTAAAAGTGCAGAAAAGTAAACCACCGCGAGGAACGAGTTCCTTGATCGGGGTTAGAATTAAAAGTGTAGAAAATTAAACCACCGCGAGGAACGAGTTCCTTGATCGGGGTTAAAACAAATGAAAAGGGGATTAAATAAACCACCGCGAGATGTCACTCTCCGCGGGGTTTTGAAGCGATGATAGGGGAGGGTTAGAGTTAAGCAGTTAACGGTTAGGATGTTAGAATGCAGAAATTAAATTACTGAAATAAAACGGTCGCGGGAGATAGCCCACCGCACCAGTTAGATGAGACCACCGCGAGGAACTGGTTCCGTCAACGGGGTTTGAACAGAAAGTAAATAACAAAAGAAGGGGAAGGGAAGTGTGATCGCCAGGGGCTGAGAACCCCACAGGAAATGTCCTGATCGCGTTCACCGCCGAAGCGGGAGCAGTGCGGGTCCTCTCTTCCTCTTCGGTCGACCGGCCGACGAAGAGGGGCTTACTTTGGTTACCCTGATTTTATTATTCTTTTTTTTGTGTTTTATCTTTTGTTATTATAAATTTTTGGCTTTTGTTACTTTTATTTATTCTTTTATGCCTTTTTTAGAGGAAGATGAGAAAGTAAAGAGAGAAATCGAGGGGTAGATGATAGAATAAGGTAGTATGATATAGAGATAAACTACTAGGAAAATATAGACAGAGTGAGAAACTTATTTTAGATAAAACAGAGAAGAACGGAGATTAAGAGTTAACGATATTTGATAAATAACAAGGGAGGGAAGATAGACTTATTTTTAAACAAAAAGTAAAGGAGGATGGAGATTTAACAACAATTAATAACAACAAGGTAGAAAACTAGAATAGAATGATGAAGGCGATGGTCGAATACCTCAAAAGTAGTAGGGATGGTCGCATTTCATTCCCGAACTGGGGATCGCGTGAGTTCCTCCTTGTCCCTCGGGCGACTGAAGAAACGGACTTCCGGACTGGTTGATCCTCGCAAAACACAGCAGACAGAAGAAACATGGGGTGGATTAGAGGAAAAGTAGTGTAGTACCGGTCCCTTGAAATGACAATGGCACGAGCATATTCAAATACACACCTGTTTAATGTTATTTGAAACCCCTTTGGAACTAATGGATGGATGAGCGATATGATGAATGAATGACTAAGGTTCTCTTAAAGAGAGGAATTTGATGAATATGGCGAACGATGCATGCATGCAATTAACTGAATAAAAAGTATAGGACAAAGGGGGGAAGAAAGCTTATTCGGAGATGGGTGATGGGCTCGAGGGTGAGCTTCTCCAGCAAAGTGAGAATGGTGCAGGCACACGGCGCAACAGGACAGCTTTGCCAGTGCACTCGACCGCGCTGGAAATCGATCTTCTTTTCTTCGCAAGCTTCAAGGCAAATCGGACTGAAGTCTCTTTTCCACTTCAAATCGACCCGTGCATACATTCACAGACACGTACCCCTACACAAACACACACATACACATATGTATATGTACATAAACATATTACATATATATATATATATATATTCTATATTATAGGTATTATATGTATTATATGTATTATATATATATTATATAATATGCAAATATTACATATACGTATGCTATATCCAATATATATATATATATATATATATATATATATTACTTATATAAATGCTATATATATATATAAATAGTATATACAAGAGGGAAAGGGAAAAGACAGAAAAGGAGAAAAAGGGGAAATGAGCAGAGGGGGAAAGAGAGAGATGAGGCAGGGAGAGAGGAGAGAGGGGAGAACAGAGAGAGAAGTAGAGGGAAGATAGTTTTTTAAAAAAGGAAAATAAGAAGGGTGAGAGGGGATAGAAAGGAAGGGGGAAAGAGGAATTAAAAAAGAAAAGAAAATGAAAATGTATACAGAAGATAGGAAGAGAGATCGAACGGTGAGAGAGGGACAGAGAGAGATGGTGAGAAGGGGAAGAGAAACGCAGAGGGGGAGAGGAAGAGGGACGGTGGGAGGGGGATAAAAAGGGAGAGAAAAGGAAAAAAAGGAAAGAAAAAAAAAGAAGTAAGAGAGGGGGAGATCGAGAGAGGGTGAAAGAGAGGAGAGAGAGATTGCAGAGGGAGAGAGAGTGGGAGTGAGAGAGGGAGAGAGAGAGAGACGGGGAAGTGGAAGAGAGAGAGAGTGAGAGAGGGGAAGAGAGAGAGAGACACCAGAGAGAGGGGGAGAGAAAGAGAGAGATGCCGGAGAGAGGGGGAGAGAGAGAGATGAAGAGAAGAGGAGAGAGGGAGAGAGAGGAGGCGGGAGCGAGAGGACTATGGCGGCGGTGGAGGCGGTGGCGAGCTGCGGCAGTGGAGGACGGCGCGGAGGTGGCCCGGGGCGACGGCGCAGGCGGGACCGGAGGCGGGGCCGGAGGCAGCCACGGCCGGAGGCGGAACCGGAGGCGGGGCCGGAGGGCGGCGCGGTGGTGTCGATCGGCTGAAGGCGGGCGGAGGCGGTGGCGTCGCGAGGGGCGCGGACGGCGTCGCGAGAGCCGGAGGGGAGTGACGGGGGGCGCGGTGGCGTCGCGAGGGGCGCGGACGGAGACAGCAGCGGCGGGCCGGAGGCGGGAGCGGCACGGCGGCGGCGCACGGCAGAGAAAAGGGCCGTTGCGGCCCTTTGTAGTTTGAAGGGGGGCATGGGCGACGAGGCCCCCCCTGCGAACTTGGTAGTATATTTTTTTTATAAAAAAATGCAAAAAAGAAAGAGAAAGGTTGAGGGAGAAGGAGAAGATTGAGGGAGAGAAAGAAAGAAAGAAGAGGGGAGAGAGGAAGAAAGAGATGTTAAGGGAGAGAGTAGGGAGAGGAAAGAGAGAGGTTGCGTAGGGAGAGAGAGGGAGGAAGAGATGGAACGGGAGAGAGGGAGATAACAGAAAACAGAGGGGATGAGGGAGCAGAGAGTGAGGGAACCGAGAGAGAGGGAGAGAACCGGAGAGCTAGGGAGAGGGAGATCGAAAGAGATCCCCGGGAGGTGGAGTATGCATGCGGGAGAAAAGAAGGGCCAGGGAGAAAGTCTCGATGAATGAGAGGGGGGGCATCCTAGAGACCCGGGAGGGGAGTGAGGAAATAATTTATGTAATAAAAGATGGGGCCATGTCCATTAAATTTTATTTATTTTTAGAACAAAAGTGGGCCAAGCCCATTAGATCACATCTATATATTTTTTTTTATTTTTGAATAGGAATGGGCCAAACCCATTAGCATAAATGTTTTCTTTTGGTATATTTTTTGCATAGGAATGGGCCAAGCCCACACGATGAACCTTCCCCCTTTTTTAGGATTAAAAAGATGGACCAAGCCCATTAACATTTTTTTGTTTTGTGTAGGAATGGTCACAAGCCCATTAACAAGAATTACTATTCAAGAAGCCACAGATTATTAGATTAAATTAGAGATTACTCAACTAACTTAACCGTGCGAGCTGCTTTGGGGCGTCTTAGTGTAATACGGGATCTGCTCAGCATAATGATAAAATGCCGTGTCTTCATTGTGCAGGGAAGCGCGTACGCCAGTCCACGATCTTTGCCTTCCCCTTGGTCTTTCGCCCGACACGGACCGGCTCATCTACATCGACCCACTCCGAGGTTTGCCCCAACGTCTTCATGACCAGTCTGAGCCGCAGTGGCTCGATCTCGTTCAGGCAATGGACCCACACGTCCCGCCAGAAACGAGGACGGTCGGCTACAACCCAAGGCTGGCCAGCGTCGGCCATGCCCAGGTAGGGCCTCCACACCACATGCATCACCATACATGAATCATGTTAGTTACCATTTTACTCAATTAAGTCACATGCATAAAAACACAAAAAATCATACGCATCATACCATAGCCTCGGGGTACTCGCTCAGCTCCCGACGAAGCGACGCCAGCTGGTAGCCGTGGGGTGCCGCGACCATGACTGGCCTCCACCGTTGTGCCAAAGGCACAGCTCTCCTGTTCCCCTGCCTAGCTCGTCCCATTGGGAAGTAGTAGTAACTCCACACCTGCATCCATCATACATCATTAGCACGAATAAGTGCATATTTAACTGCGGTGAAATGCATAAATAAAATGTTTACCTGGAGAAGAGGTGCGAAGCCACTGACTGTCGTCTCCCTCTCTGAAGTCTGGGAGAGATCGACGATCAAGTGGGCGAGTAGAGCTGCTCCCCAAGCATAGTTCCCCACTCTGTCAAGGTCCGCCAGGATCCCAAGGAAGCGGCAGTGGATGCCGTCCCCCTTCGTCCCTAGCAGAAGTCGGCCCAGGAAGAAGAAGAGGAACCTCCGGAGGTCTAGATCCACCAGCTCCCGCTCGCTCGGGTCCTGGGTAAAAGCCGCACGGGCGTCTCCCTCCAGTCGTGCCAGAAACTCCGCTCCAGTCTCGCTAACCCGCTGGCGCGGGTCAACGAACCCGAGCGCCTCCATGATCTCCACTCGGCCGACTACCCTGATGTCTCTGTCAGTCGCACTCGTCTCTCGCCACAGCAGGGCCAAGGCACTCTCTCGGTAATCGGGGTAAGTGACCCCGCTGACTGCCTTTCCGTCAACTCGTAGCCCGGTGATCCAAGCTACGTCCTCCAGTGTCGGCACCATGTGCCTCCAGGGCATCAGGAACGTCCGGCTCGGCGCGTGCCACCGCTCCCTCAATGCCTGGATAAGAGGAAGGTCAAGCCGGAAGGGCTCGATCCTGAGGAAGGCTCCAAAACACATGGCGTCCACCCACGCCCTCTGAAAATCCGGGAGCCCACGGTACGCCGCCACCACCAGGGACCAGCTGATCCGGCTCTTCATCACGCCCTGCACACCACAAAACAAACAAAAAGGGAACACATCAGAATCATGAATGATAAATAACAAAGACTGCACATATTTATTTTCTATTTATTTTCCCAAAAAAAATATTTTTTAAAAGGCGTCCAGCCTCCTGGACGCTTTCTTATTTATTTATTTATCTATTATATATATATATAATTATATGAAGGCGTCCAACCTTTTGGACGCCTCCATATTTTACTTTCCTTTTTGAATTTAATAAGTAAAAAAATAATATATATATAAAATAATTTTTTAAGGCATCCACCTAGGTGGACGCCTCTTTACATCTATATATATTTAATTACGTAATAACCCAAAAAAATAATAAAAAAATAAAACCAAATAAAAAAAAAGGATGGAGGCGTCCAGGCCCCTGGACGCCTCCTTCCCTCACACCATCCCCCTTCTGAACTGTGTCCCTCGGCCCATTCTACGCTAGAAATCATTCAATAACTCAACAGAGTGAAGTCGTAAGAGGCTTACCGGGTCGTGCTCATCCTCCACCGCGTCGCCAGGGCCCTCAGGACCCTCCACGGCTAAGGGAGGTGCCTCCTCTTCCGCGATAATCTCCTCCCCCACGGCGGCCTCCGCTGCATGATCCCTCGACCTCCTCGGACGACGAGCAAGTCGTTTCCGCTTCTCTCCACCTTGGCTCGGGCCTTCTTGCTCCATTAGGAACTGAGAATGGGTCGTTCAGAGTAGAATGGGCCGTCAGGATGAACAGTAGAAGAGAAAAGGGGGTGAAGCCCCCCTTTTTATAGAAATTCATCAAGGTTTAGGGCGTCCAGGCGCCTGGACGCCCCCATATTTTTTGACATTAAAAATTCAAAAAAAACATAGGGGCGTCCAGGCCTCTGAACGGCCCCATAAAAAATTTTATTTTATTAAAAATTCAAAAAAAAATAGGGGCGTCCAGGTCCCTGGACGCCCCCATAAAAATTTTTATTTTATTAAAAATTCAAAAAAATAGGGACGTTCAGGCCTCTGGACGCCCCCACAACAAAAATTTTTATTTAAAAATTCAAAAATATTGGGGCGTCCAGGCCCCTGGACACCCCCATTCAAAAAAATAACAATATATATATATATATATATATATATATATATATGTGTGTGTGTGTGTGTGTGTGTGTGTGTGTGTGTGTGTGTGTGTGTGTGTGTGTGATCATATAAATAAAAAAGGAAAAAAATAATAATAAAAAATGATAACAACGGGGGACATGGTCCAAAATGCCAATTCCAACTTTTATTCCATCAGAAAAATAGATTGAGCTACATCAGGGGCTTAGGCGCTTTAGGCCTTAACTTCCCCAGTTCGGTTACATAAGCCCTCCACAGCTCGCATTCTTCCCCTACATGCGCTAAGGCCTTTCCCGCAACACTTGTCTTCCAGGGCGCTTTAATGGCCTTCGCTTCCTTCGCATCCACTTCCGCGCCCAACTCCCTCTTCTTCAAAGGAATGATGCTGGTTAACAACGGGAACGAGTGGCGTGGAATGCCGATCTAGAGGCAGCACCGATGCGCGTTGTAAAGGACAAACTCAGTCGCGCCAATCAATTGGAGTTCAACTCCGGGAGAAGACCTCATAAGGAGCTCAAGCGAGAGTAGACATGCCGGTGCGCAAGTGAAGAAGCTTTGAGTCATGGTTCGAAAGTGAGACCGTCAGTCTTCACGTTTCTTCAGCCACGGAACACGGTTCGCCACGGTGCCACCAAAGCCTAACACATCGGCTATGTAATAAAGGGGGCTTTGTTGGAAGAGCTTCGAAGCAGTTGGCATCCCCTCACGATGGTCAAATTTGAAGTGCAAATCAACCCAACAATTCAGAACAAGTGCGCAACCGAAAGGAGGCTTACCCATGCTCGAAGCAGTAAGGCCACTGTAAAGGTAGGCAAGGACGGCGGGTCCCACCCTCTTACCACTCCAAATTCCGCAGATAGCACTCAGTTGGTCCTCCTCCACTATGTTGTCAGTATAAGGAAACAAGAGAGCACCCGCCAGACAAATGGTGAACCATTTCATAATTCCTTCCAACTGGTCATCATCTGGTGACCCTCTCCGGGCATCCATGACCCATTCCGCGAGCCTTTGCAAATCAATTCCCTTTTGAGTGCGGACCTTTCTGGCTGCGTCGGGCGGCATAAAGCTTCCAAGGACACTCTCGGAAGTTCCCCTTGTCAGCATCCGCATAGCTTTTACAGTCTCGTCACTCTTGAATTTCTTCAATCCGAGCAGAAGTTCCACCTCCTCGAGGAGGATGGTCGCCTCGAAGGTCGGGAAGATGAAAGTGTGGGTATGGGGATGCCAGATCTCCACTAGTGCGCCCATAGCCGCCCAGTCCATGCGAATCCTCTCATAGTGCTTGGCATGAATAAGGAGCCCCTGAAGATGCCACCTCGAGAGTATGGCCCTCATGCCAATGGAGATGTTGGAAGTCAACTTTGAGAGCCACGGTAGTTTGGAAAACTTCCTCGGGCCTGGGAAGAGTGGATATGGCTGGAAAGAAGAAGAGAAAGGAAAGGAAGTAAAAGAAGGTTAACGCGGAGAATTTGAAATGAATCAACTTACCATATGCGACTGGATCGTCCCACTCAGATGACCCTTGAGGTTGGAGAGCCGCCTGATCTTGCTGCTAGGCCTGCTCCTCTTCATAAGGCAGGAAGACTCTCATTCCATCTTGAAATCCCTAGATCCTCCTCTCCTTCTCCTCCTGAGCTTTCAAAACTCTCCTTGGTGCATTTGGATGAACTAGCCTAAGGGAGGTACTTATAGGAAAGGAGAGGCGCTACAGGATGAAACACGTCACATCAATGGTCGGTTGTCAGGGTTTTGTCTAGATCTCCTTGTACTGTGGTGTGATTCTGTTGTAATTCTGCTGCTTTCTGATGTATTTAATCTATGTTGGTCTGTGCAAGTTTTACTAACAGACGTCTTTGTCCTATCTTGTGTACCGTCCTTCGGCATTTGGTCCCTCCGTGTCATGCATCATATTATATGATACCTACGCTACTAGAACATGTCAAGGACCTTGCGACCCGAACGAATCTGGGATTTGAGTTCCCCTTCAAAAAAAACGGTGATGATTCCGGAAGAATTTGGGTTGTACGGATAAGCCGTTAATTTGTGGTAGCATGGGGACGACGGTTCCATTCAGTGAGTTGGTGCGTGGATAAACGGGCCCCAGCTCAATATCAGCTCACCGGATCGGTATCCTGACCCATTATTAACAAATTGATAATATTATCCTTGGCTATTTTCTATTTTAGTTTGTTTTCAATTTTTCTTTAAACCCAGCATGCATTCATGTAGGACTTTGATCTTATTGCGGAAGATTATTCAAGGCGATTCGATTGTGAAAGCCACTGTGCTTCAATTCTTACAATATGAGATATTCCATTCCGAATGAAATACTGAGTTTCCTTGAGATAGCCCTACGCTGCTCTTCCAAAAGAGACCCTTATTTGAACAGACCCTCAGATATTCCTTTACTTTTTACCTTGTTTGACCCACCTTGGCCGCAGCACTTCCACATTGGCTGGTAACCACTCCCCAAAGGTGAAACATGCAGGTTTATGACCCAGGTACTTCCACACCGAGAAGTTGGTCTCCTTTATTTTCGTGCCTGAGCGCACATCTCACCCTCCCTTATTTGATCTCCGTCCAAACAATCGTCAAATTTGAAAGACCTTCTTCAAGGTCGCCTCATTGAAACTACATGAAAGTTTCCAAACACTAATGTCAAAAGCGTGTCTCATCACACCTTGGCATCAACTTATCAGTCCATTCCCACTCCATTTCATTCCACTTCGATACCATTCCATTACGTGTCACTCCCTTGCAAAGCAGACGCCAAGGCGGGGCAGCTGTAGACACGCTATTCCTGACGTCCCCTGAGAAAATCTCATATTACTATGCGACGCCCCGCAGCGGCTTTCGCATTTTGAATCGCTTGAGTGCTTCCTTATTGAGTCTTCTTCCGCCTTTTCGGCATCCGGAAATCGTCTCGTTGTGAAAATCATGCGGCATTTGGACGGCATCACCCCCAATCAGACGCATTGAAAGTTTTCGGAACCAGGAGAATGTCTCGCGGACGGCTACCGACGCCCTTTCGGGGAATCCGGGGGGCTTTATGGAGGCGTCCAGGCCCCTGGACGCCTCCATTCTTTCAAACATACAAAAATATAAAAAAAAACACATAAAAAATAATAAAATCATGGAGGCGTCCACTTGCCTGGACGCCTCCATCAATGCAAAATAATAAAATAATATTAATATTAATAATGATAAAAAAACAAAAATAAAAAAATAATTGGCTCACGAGCGCCCCCCGTTCGCCGGTCAGTTTCTCGTTTGAGAAAAAATCCAAAATGTGAAGACGTCCAGCCAACTAGACGCGCCCATTCATGAATCACGGGCGTCGATCAAAACCACGCGTTGTGCCAAACCGCGTGTGGCTTTCGACGGGGGTTCGGTGGGCTTTTATGGAGGCATCCAGTTGCCTAGACGCCTCCTTGAAAATATTCAAAATAAAAAAATAAAACTAATATAAAATATTATTTTTGCTCTGATGAAGGCGTCCAGGGTCCTGGACGCCTCCATCCTCCGGAGCCCTATAAATAGAGACCCCCTCCCTCAGTCCGAAGAGAGCTTTTGAGAGGTCCGATAGGCTGCTGGAGCCCAGAGGTTGCCGGAGCTATTTCTAACCCGTGGGGTCTTTTGTAGGGGGCGGTTCTGCCAGCTTCTCGGGTGCCCACGCTCACGAGAAGAAGGTCGTCTTCGTCCACCGCGCTTCCACGTCGTCCCTACGCCGCCGAAGCTCCGCCGGATCTCGCCATCGGCACATCTAATAACCCAATTTTCTCCCCTTTTTCTCCATAGTTCTTTGCATTCATCATCTCGCATTCTCTATCTCCCTTCATAAGGGCGCCTTCTCTTATATACTTCTTGCATTCATCATCGCACTTTCCTCCTACTCGAGTCCGAGAGGGGTTTAAAACCACACCAACCAGGTGTGTGTTCTGTCACGATTTCGTTATTTTCATTGCAAGGAATTTATACTACACTGCCATTTTCTAATTCTGTTTACCTACTGTCTGTTATTTTGCCAGGGTAACTGAAGAAAGCCCTCTCCGTCGGCCGGCCGAAGGGGGAGAAAGAAGCAACCCGCCACTTCCTGCTAGTAAGGTAGGCGTGATCACTCTTTATTTTGGGGTCCCCGGCCCCTGGCGATCACATCATAATCTCGAGGCCGCGGCGAGTCATTTCCCGCAATGGCCGTTTGAATTTCTGTCTTTATATTTTTTATGTTGCTTTTATATCTGCCATACTCTCGAGGCCGCGGCGAGTTACTTCCCGCAATGACCGTTTAAATTCCGTCATTTATATCTTGTCATATTCTCATCTGCTTATACTCTCGAGGCCGTGGCGAGTCACTTCCCCAATGGCCGTTTAAATTCATGTTCTTTATATTCTCTCTATAATATGTTATATTCTTATCTGCTCACATTCTCGAGGCCGCGACGAGTCACTTCCCGCAATGACCGTTTGAATTCTGTCCTTTCTTTTGTATATCTTGAATTGCTTCTATATCTGCTATACTCTCGAGGCCGCGGCGAGTCACTTCCCGCAATGGCCGTTTTAATTCTTGCTATTTGATTTCTGCACCATTCCCGTCCCTCCGAGGCCGCGGCGAGTCACTTCCCGCTATGGCCGTTTAACCACCATATTTTGTTATATTGCATCTGTCCCGCACGCCCCGCCGGAGTAATCTCCCGTGGTGGCCTCTCTCCTCTTCTCTCTTATTTCTATGTTGCAGCAAAGTAAAAAAAGCAAAACAAAACAAAACGAGCCCGCGCGCTCCGCATCATTCCTCAACCGCGTGACGTCGCTCACAGGCGGGACACACACCTGGTTGGTGTTATTTTTAAACCCCTCTCAGATACGAGTAGGAGGAAAACGCTATGATGAATGGAGGATCGTGTAAAACGGATCTCTCTTATGAAGGGAGATGACAAATGGCGGGATGATGCATGCAATAGAAATGGCAAAAGGGAAGGGAAGAGAGTGGCTTATTGAAGATGTCGATGGTGGGATCCGGCGGAGCTTCGGCAGCGTAGGGATGACGTGGAAGCAGAACGGATGGAGCTAGCCTTCCTCTCGCGAACGTGGGCACCCGAGACTAACAATTGCATGAAATTAAGATGTAGTAAGTGATCTGAAAAATGACACATGTACGCCACACATGAGAGGTGTATGACAAGGATAGACTGAGAACTAGCACACGGGGAACACGACATCGGCCCAGATCTTATATAGATCTCTCTCTCTCTTTTCTCTCCTTACCATTTTGTCTCTTCGTTCCTTCACACCCTCAGTAGCATTAGCATCGCTCTTGCGTTCTTTCTATTTCCCCAAGAGGTCTTAAGGGTTTCTCATCTCAACAAGGGTTGCTCTACAACTGGTAAGTCTTCTGCAATCTTCTAAGACTCATCCAAACTCCTTGACTTTGCCATTTTCTATAGAGAGTTGAGACCGTATGATTTTCCTCCATCTTATTCCGATCATTCTCTAGGAGTGGAACTTGGAAGGATAGGACAGGAAGCGAGAGAAGGTGAAGACAGTTAAGGATCACAAGTTTCTCCTTTAAGGTAAGACTTTTAAGCATGAACTAGGTGTGAGCCTTAAACCTAGCTTCTTCGATCTATGTTCTAAACGATTCCCAAATAAGTATGAACCACATATTATGTGTCCAGATCAAGTCGAGACTTGTATTCCGATATCTTTAAAGCTTCTTTAAATACTTTACGAAGATTTCCGTGTATGATAAGATACGCAATAACAATGATAAGTTAATAAGACTCAAGATGAGTTTCATGTAAGTATAGAATAAAGCAAGATAAGCACATTATGAAATGTACTCATCTAGCAGTAAGATCGTTTCGAAGAATAGTAAACCTTGCATTGCATGAGTATAGGGCGATCCGGACAGAATGTCCACTGTATGTCATGACTAATCTTGAAATTGGACCTTATCTCTCAATCGAGCCATGTTTCTTCCTTGGAACTCATACTCAAATGTGCTAAGGAAAAGGCTACCAGGCTAAGTGTTTTGAAGGGAAGTTCAGGTGTGAAGCCACCCGTAGGTACAACTACCCAGAGCGTAAAGCCAATATTGCATGTTCTTTTTGTGCTTAGTTTATAATCTATGCTTTATGTTTAAGCTCTAATTGCTCTAGTCGATATGTTGAACATGTAGGTACGAGCTGATGTTATATATATACATAGACATGTTATGCCTGCTTATGCAAGTTAGATCTGCTTCTGTGCAAGTATGTTGACCCATTGTTCTCGCGTATTGACCATCCTAATAAGAAAACATGTATGAATACCATACAAGTAAATAACAGACATGTTAAGCACTTTCTTTACCAAGCTTTACACGTGTAGGTTTATACTACAATTCTAACGAAAGCTTTATTGACAGATCATGTTGCAAGTTAATACCTTGCCATGATATTCTTCGTTAATATGTCTAGTTTACATGTTTTCATCCTTGGTCTCAACATCCTTGGATGATGGTATGAGACACTCCCATTGATGTTCCACCTATGCTTACTTGATTGATTATCTACGAGTTCTTCTTGTTTATTTATCTCGAATCATATAGTTGCACTTATTATAATTGTATAGCATGAAAAAGATAAGCTTTTCTTCAAGACTGCTCGGTTTCGGAATAAGTGTGAAATGTATGAGTAGTACATTAGTGGGATAGAGAGTTATGGTGGTGTTAGGAGTCCCACTGAATCATTGTACTCAATCGGTTCTCTTACTATTTTAGGTGTCAGCCAGGCGAGGTTGTGAGCACCCAGGGTAGTTGCATACGTCACTGTGCACGAAGGTGGGTGGAACAAGGATTTCTTCGACGGCCTATTGTACCAATATTTTTGTTGATATGAGAACTATTTTGGAAGAACTGTAATTATTTTTTTGGGTTGCCCGTGTGGGCCCTTGTACGACACATTTATATTAAATGCGGATTATGATTTGGGAAGTAGACTTGTTTGTTCTCTTCATAAGTCGTAATCAATTATGAATAGTTTTATGTCATGGAATGTAAATAACCTAATCACTTAGGTACTATTACTCTCGGTCATGTTTGTCACGTGTCGTATCCCGAGTTTCCGCTTTTAGCAAGACGTGACAGGGAGGGGCATGCCGATGGGTTTGCAGGGGGTGAGAGGTTCTAGCCGACGTGTTTGTAATGGGGGGTGGGGGTGGGGAGGGGTTATGGTGAGAGGGGGGGTGTGATCCGGTGGGAGGGGGGATCTTGTCAGTGGGCGATTGTAGAGGAGGTGAGATTCTGGTAGGAGGGGGGGTTCTTGCTGGCCAGAGGTTGCAAGGGGTCCAATGAGAGGGAGGGGGGTTCTTGTCAGAGGGAGGGAGGGGAGATTTTATTTTTTATTTTTTATTTTAACTAAATGTACTTTGGTCTTTTCACAAGTTTAGTTAAAGATAACCATAGTTAACTTCACGGATGATAACGGGCGGTTATACCAATAACATTTTTACACTATGAATTTACATAATAATGTCTCTACTAATATATTTTTATTTTTTTTACAAATTATATTTTAACAATTGTTTACACGCAAAAACTCCAAAAGGAAAACAAAAAATTATGGTATAATATCACTTCTCATCATCAAAGGATCCCAGCCGTTCAGTCATGGAAGAGGCATGATCCACCGTTCATTTATCAACGCGGAACTGACCAACGTGACCCTTCGCACGTGTGAAAAAACAGGTGGCCCACCGCTCCCCGAATGGACCCTGTATCTTAAGAAGACATATGGACGCCACATGCCACGTCAGCGGCGCTGCAGCACGTATCTTTGTTTCAAGAATACCGGGCACAAAAAATACGTGGACTATTCTTCTACTACGACTCCTCCCCTACTCCCCTCCTCCCGCCTTGTTCCCACAGGCTATGCAGTCGCGAAATTTAAGGCAGAAGACACAAACTGGGGTACAGGTTAGCCCAGGGGAGTAAAACTAAAAGAATCCCTCTCTCCTAACAACGGCTAGATTTTTCAAACGGGTAAATCCCCAACGGTCGAATGACTTCGTCAGCATCGTTTCCCGATCCACATATTAACACACCACGCCCCCCCTCTGCAGCACCAGCACTCCCCAGAAGCCCCCCCCCCCCCTCTCTTCTCTCTCTCTCTCTTCCCGTGCCTCTCCGATCCCGTCCATTTTTCCACAAAGAGAGAGAGACCATACTTCAGATCTTCTCAACAGAGCGACCTGAAGAGAGAGAGAGAAAGATGATGCAGGATCCATGGAGCAGCGCCGCCGAAGGCATCAGGCCGACCAAGTCCGCCCCTTGCTCTCCCATCAAGCCGATACTTCCGATGCGGTCGGCATCCTTCCACATGGCGCACAAGGTTCCCCTCGGAGACACTCCGTACGTCAGGGCCAAGCGAGTCCAGGTGAGACCCCGAACAGGGAGATGTATCTTTTTGTTCTTCTCTTCTTCTCCGAGTTTAACACAAGAAAAGAAAAAGAAAAGGTCAGATTTCTTCTGGTTTTTTTTTTTTGCATCTTCTCAACTTTCCCGTCTTTGAATGGAGCAGTTGGTGGAGAAGGATCCTGAGAAGGCGATAGCCCTCTTCTGGGCGGCCATCAACGCCGGCGACCGGGTGGACAGCGCCCTCAAGGACATGGCCATCGTGATGAAGCAGCAGAACCGCGCCGAGGAGGCCATAGAGGCGATAAAGTCGCTCCGCAGCCGGTGCTCCGACCAGGCCCAGGAGTCCCTTGACAACATTCTTCTGGATCTTTACAAGGTTCCCCTTCTTATCTGCATCTCTGCTCTCTCTTTCCCTTCTCTTTTGATCTGCTTGGTTGCTAAGACCGTAAATGCACCAAACTGTCCAATCAGAAATGCGGAAGGCTGGATGACCAGATAGCCCTGTTGAGGCACAAGCTTCATCAGATCCAACAGGGCCTGGCCTTCAACGGGAAGCGCACCAAGACGGCGAGGTCGCAGGGCAGGAAGTTCCAGGTCTCCCTGGAGCAAGAAGCAACCCGGCTCCTGGTAAGTGCCCACTCGCTGCTTACCACCCATCCAAATCTCCCTGGAGAAAGCAACCACAACATTAATGGTATCGTCTCGTTTCATGATGCTGCAGGGGAACTTGGGCTGGTCGCTGATGCAGCAGGAAAACTACGCGGAGGCCGAGGTCGCCTATCGGCGAGCCCTCCTGATCGGACCGGACAACAACAAGACGTGCAACCTGGGCATCTGCTTGATGAAGCAGGGGAGGGTAACCGCGGCCAAGGAGACCCTCAAGCGGGTGAGGCCCGCCATGGCCGACGGCCCCAGGGGCGTGGACTCCCACCTTAAGGCCTTCGAGCGGGCGCAGGAGATGCTCCGCGACCTGGAGTCAAAGACGACGGCGGGCGGCAACGGCCGCGCCGAGGGGTGGCCTTTGGAGTTCTTCCCGGGTGCTACCTCCTCCGTGTGGCAGCCGCAGCCATGCAGGGACTTTGCAGGGACCCAAGATGGCTTCGGCGACGAGAACGTCGATATGAACAGGATGACGACGGCCACCAGGACCGGCGGCCTCAAAGCAGAGATCACTTCCTCTCTGCTGGGCAACCCCCTGAACGTGGCGGCGACACCGTTCTACTCCTATTCCAAGTTGGTGAAGAAACCAGAAGAGGCTAATCGATTCCATGATCCTCTGGGCAATCTCAAGAGGACCAGGTCCGGCGGGGAGGTGCTTGGGAACCTTGCACTGGCCGCCAGGGAGAAACCGGAGAAACTCACCGGGATGCCAAAGACGGCGGAGCCGGCGAGCGCAGGGAACAACAAGTGGGTGGAACTCTTACCCGACGACGACGCATTTGATGAAGCCATTGTGGCGGCGGTGCTAGCACCGGTTCTTGAGGCCGCGGAGGCTGCAGCAGCGCAAGCCGGCAACAGCAGCCCTGCTGCTACTACCATGGGTGGTGAGAGGAAGGTGGGGAAGAGGCTCCGGGTGTTTGAGGATATTACCCACCGCCTAAGCCCGAAGGCTTAGGCCCCTTTTTCCTTCTTCTTTTGTTTTTTTTTCTTCCTTCTTTGGGATCCCACAGACAGACCAGACCCATTCTTCTTTTGACATTCTAAGGCCAAAAAGGGTAGTTAAATTATGGGGTGATTAGAGGAGTAGGTGAGTTTTGAGGGTGATTTGGAGATAAACTTGTTCTCCTTTCCTGGCTTCCCTCCCAAGTTGAAATTAGGAGTACTTTTTTTTCCTTTTTTGTATTTTTTTGTTTTGTGGTATCTTTTCTGTGCCTTTGATGGGCTCCGTCTCTGTTCTCCGGAAGGGCGACTAAAACTAACCCATTGGTTTATCATCTATCAATAAAACCAACTGCAAGCATCCATATGTTGTGTTTGTTTTCATTAATTAGCAAGCATATCCATATGTTGTGTTTGTTTTCATTAATTAGCAAGCATATCCATATGTTGTGTTTGTTTTCATTAATTAGCAAGCATATCCATATGTTGTGTTTGTTTTCCTTTTGAGCTTTCTCCTCCGGTGTTTCATCCATTTAATTTCTATTCTATATTTCATTCTTTTGGTTGCATCCATTAGAGAAATGCGGCAAAGCAAGATGATTTTGGGAAAGAGCCTATGTCAGTATTTAAGACAAAAAAGTCTCTACAAACCTCTCCCTCCCCCATTTACTATCTCTTCTTACATGAAAATATAAAAATTACCATCATTATTAGTCAAAAGTTCAAAAAATACTACTAAATGGGGAGAGGTTTTGTAGTTGATATGGGAGAGGTTTTGGAGTTGATATTCATCATTTAGTGGCATTTTTGAAATTCTTGATTAATGATCAAATTCTTGGTTATCATTTAGTGGCATTTTTGAAATTCTTGATTAATGATCAAATTCTTGGTTAATAATTATCATAAATGGTAATTTTGATATTCTTATGTAAAAACCTAACTTTGATTTCTTCAGCAAATTGGGGTCAAATTTCATCATGGAAAGGAGGGGAACAATATTTTTCAAGAGCTTTGTGCATCGAATTCGACGAAAACAGATGAAAAAATCCTTTATGCTCATAAAAAGACATCCGTATATTTTCGAGTATTAAATACGGAACGCATTTGGCGAAAAAATGCAGGAATAAAATATTTTGTGAAAGAGTAAAATATTTTGTGACACAAATGAAAGAAACATTTGGTATACAATTGAAATATTTTGTTAAGTTTCGTTCTTATAATAAAATGTTTCATTTTTTAGTGTTAATAAATGTTACGTGAACTTAACAAAATATTTTATTTGTACAAAATATTTCATTGATTTATTTCTGAAGTCAATCAAAATATTTTATTCCTATAATAAAATGTTCTATTGGATCAAAAGGGAAGATCTGATGTGCAGTGGTATGATTTCCCAATGGATGGTGAGAGGAAGGTGGTAAGATTATCTGATGCGCAGTGGCAAGATTATCTTGCAAGTTCATATGCTGAGGCTTACTGATGCAAAACTTGCCGGTTCATGACGGTAACTTAAAGATAACAACAGTTGCAGTGATAGCAACTCACCCTGCCAAAACCAACCAATCGATGATAAAATGAAGTCAAAAAGACGAGTACAATTAAATTTAGGTGTTGGTTGTTTCGTTGTAATTTTCGGTTTTAAAATCGATGTATTTTTTCTGATTTTAAAATCGAGTGTATTTTTGTTTGGATGACCGTAAAATAAAATAAGTTATTTTATTCGTTCGTTGTAATTTCAACTCGTTCTATCTCTGGTTTTAGTTTCCAGTGGATATGGACCGTTCACCAAAACAAGAAGATCTTACTGCCACATCAGCAACATAATCTCATTTACACTATTTCACGGTCAAACAAATGATCGAAAAATAGTGTAAAATGCAGAGTTTTCCAAGTGTTTTACGATGAAACAAGCAACCCCTAGATGAATTCGGTCCATAAAATTGGTGAGTTGTTATGCAATAAGCGTGTAGTTCATGGAGAAAATGCAGGATACAGCAGAAGCCTGTTCTCTGAAGACTCCAAACTGCAGTTTGTCTTCTCAACAAACGTTAAGTATGCGAATCTTTCATGCCTATGCAAAGCCATGGGGAAAATCATGAATGTATGTTTAACACTGAAAATAAAATGCATATTTACTTTAGCTATTTAAATAGCAATGTGCATTATTAATTCTGCGAATTTATTTTTATCAGACGATTTAGGTTAAGATACAGGATATTTCTGCATCGACCGTTATATCGACATAAAGTCCGAATACCCTTGATTAATTGTCAAAGAAACTTTTTAACCTCTATTCGTTGCGATATTAGTGATCTTGATGACCGCCCATGACGGGTACAAGCTCTTGTAAGAAAGTTTGAAGATTTTTCATTCTTAGAATGTATGTAATTTGGATTACAATTGGTCTGTCAAGACCTTTACACTTGGTTCCGATCTTGTAGTCGGGTCATCGGATTTACATCCAATCATGACTCGACTTCCGAATTTGCTTCAACCTATCTTGGACATTTGAATCTGCTATTGTCAGTATAAGACAGTTGAAGTTAGATTTCATCACGATTGGGCCGTTAGAGCACCAAGATGATCGTTATCAGTCCGTCGGATCTACTTCCGGTCGCCATCTGACCCCCAGGTTGATATTTGACTGTTGAATTTGTCCCATATCAAGATCTTGCCATTGGATTGGTTTTGATTGTTGAGTTCACTTTAGATCAGAAATCGACCATTAGATTGGCTCTAGGTCAATGACTGACCAATTTCCTCACGATCGATCTGATGGATCGCCAACATAATCACTATCGGATCGTCTGAGTGACTTCTTAGTCATGATTACTATTTTGACTATGATCAAGTCCTTAAGTTGATTTGGTATCCATATAGGACATTCCTGCGCAAGATAGTGGTACATTTGTAAATTTTTTTGATAATGCTGGGTGTTTGCTCCATTTGTCGACTTTAGTAGAGTTCCCAGTGCAATTTCTTAGTTCTCCTCGATTTATTGATATTTTGTGGACCTTTGAGAGTTCCTTTGCAATTTTCGAACTTCTTTGGTGAATATCTACCATTTCTTGATTTTTTTAGATTTCTTTACAATTGTCCTACTAGCGGGAGTCTTCCCATAATTGTACTTCGTATCAAAGTTCCTGGGCTCGATAGTCCGTAGTCAGTTTTTAGTAGAGTTCAGAAAAATACACACCGCTTCAGATTAGGGGTGTGTTCTCGCTCCACTGACTCGTGCCGGAGACGTGACCCTGAGCAAGGGCATTTTGAGAATTTCACAGCAGAAGTAAAGTTTTGTATGATCTATGCAAGTTTTAGGGTTTTGTGTGATTCCTTCCTAGACGAGCCGAGCGTTGTTTGCAAACTTTGGAAGACCATGGCGATTCTCGTCATTTTCGAGTTTATTTATAATTTCATCCTTATCTACAAATTTATGGACAACAGGCCGTAGTTATGCGAGTTCTGGATACGATTGGTTTCTTCCATGATTTCCACGATTTTCTTCATGCACTTTAATCATTTATGAATTTTAGATGATTCCATTATCATTGCAGTAACTTCGATGTTCCAAATGATCAAAATATCATGTCCCAAGTGTGCGAGTGTGGAGTTTTAGCCGGACATCTTGAAATCTTTGAACATCCGAGAGCGTCAGGAGATAACCAAACATTACGTCTATCCGTAGAATCACATTCCGGAGATGAACTCCGTCGGTCTCCTAAGATTTCTCATAAGAGACACGTCCATTTGGACAGACGCATGATACGACGCTGTACCAATGACATACGAGGATCAATTTTTTTATGCTGTCACACAAAGAGTTGTCAAGTTACAAGGGGGCGAATCTTCGATGCACCATCATCTGCACCCATAACTGCACCAACGGAAGAAGTATTTTTTTCTTTTTTCTTTTTTTACATTTTTTATTGGTGCGGATACAGGTGCAGAGCCATCAAAGACCAACAAAGCCAGCCAAACCTTTCTGGATGTGCCCTTCCTTGTCATCATGAAACCAAAGAAACTAAAAGTAAAATGCCTTGTCCTGTATGTCCCTGGACTGCTTACTTATTGGTAGTGTATTGCTTCCTGTCGTATTGCCGTGCTCTCTGTGGCCGATCACAGAGAAGGGACTGATGTGTTGGGCAAACAACTGCAGAACTGCTGAATTTTTTGATGCAAAATTAGGGGGCTGGCATGAAGCTGTAAAACTGTGACAAATATTGCTCACTTAAATGAATCTCTATAATTATTCAATTTGAAGCAAATTTAAGATACATTTTTATCCGAGCATCCTTGGGATAGTTCCTCCACATTTATTTGGCATCAGAATCACAGTAGCAAAGAGTATGATGTCTGCTTTATGGCATTGCAATGCCCACGGAACAAAGTGGGTATAAACATGCATAATGTGTAACTATTAAGTCGTGTCAAAAATATAATGTTTGATCTTATTGACTCAAAAAAAAGGTGGAAGTACTCTTTATGCGTAGAAAAAGACATCTACGTCAGATCCGTATGGCACGTATTTTTGAACATTAAATACAGAATGCGTTCGATAGAAGAACGTAAGAATAAAATATTTTATAAGATTGAAATATTTTATCATAAGAATGAAATATTTTATTTGACTTCAAGAATAAATAAATAAAATATTTTGTACAAATGAAACATTTTGATACGTAAATGTAGCATTTGTTATAAGGATACAATATTAAATAAATAAAATATTTTATTATAAGAACGAAACTTAACAAAATATTTTAATTTTATATCAAATATTTTATTTATGTAATAAAATATTTTACTCTTCTATAAAATATTTTATTTATAAATTTTCTCACTGAGCACGTTTTGTATGTAATATTCAAAAATACGCGTCATGCAAGTCCGACGCGGGCGTCCTTTTTTTATATGAAAAAAGTCTTTTCATAATTTTTTTAGACCAATAAGATCGAACGTTATATTTTAACGTGACTTTATGCACCGGATCATAGTATTACTCTAACTTTATTTCACTTGGCTACAGTTACATTGGATGTGGACAGATTTAGTGGACTGCAATGTTTATTCAACCCTTTTTAAATACAATGGACTGACCAATGAATGTTTGGTATTGGATGGGGTTTGTGGCTCAGTGTAGCCCGTTGATTGATGGCTGTGAACGGAGGACTGGTTTAAGAGTTGCAGATGGTCTTTGATTTTGGTTATGTTCGCATGGTTGCTCGGCTCCGTACGACTTAGTTTTGAGATACCAATATTACTGTACCTTTTTCTCATTTGAGACAATTAGTTTCTAGAAATTACATTTTGTTTCATATATATATATTAGTTATTCCTTATTTTCCCTGCCTATGCTTGGACAGCAAATGTCACAATGTTATAGCCTTTAATGCTGACCTCATTTTCTAGCGAAAGACTATAGTGCCACGCATCCTTTTTGTCACTCTCACTTTAGCTATCGAGGTAAATAACTTAACTTCGATGCTCCCGATCTCTGTGCCCCTCTTCAACAGAGGAATAGATAAATGGAGAGACATCTCTCCGAGATTAGTCTATCCTTTCACTTAGTATCATGTATTTTGGTAGGCAACGAGTTAAAGGAGATTAACTCCTCTTTAATGTCACTTGATTTGGTTGTATCGAGGGATAAAAAAATAGGCTAACTCTAGAGAGTGTCTTAAATGTCTCTCTAATTCAAATATTATTTTAATATTATTTTAATCTTATTTTAATAAATAATATTTTAAATAAATATTAAAATAGATATCAAATAATAATATTAATGATTATTTTTAATAAAGAAATTATTATTTTTATTTATGTTAATAAATAAATGAGAAAAATATTTCAACAGAAATATTTTCTCCTATTACAGTGTCCATAGGAAAATATATGAACGTACTCTTTTAAAAAAATTAATTTAGTGATGGAATTGCCGACGAACAAATTTTTTGTCGGTATATGTTCCGACAGAATTTTCGACGGAAAGTGACGTCCGTCACAAAAATCGTACAGACATAATTTTCGTCTACTAATTTTCCGTCAGAAAATACCGACGGAATTCCGATGGATAACGATTTCGTTGGAAAGTCACGACAATGAATACCCTACGGATGGTTTCTGTAATGTCTCGGGTTTTTTGGACATTTTTTGGATCTGGATCCGAGAGTTTCGGATCAATTTTGGGGGTCCTGGAGCGCGTTTTGTGGTTTACGCGTGTTTTTCCGTGACGAGCCTTCGGAATCCCATACAGGGCGAACCGCTACGTTCTCCTACTCCGGGACGTTACCAATGTATTGAGTGTATTCCGAGTATCGGGAAAATAATTTTTTCTAATTTTTCATGTTTTTAAGATTTTCCAGATTTTTTATAAATAAATCTCTTTTTCTTTTCTTTATCCCTTTTTCTTCTTTTCCTCTTCTCTTCTCTCCCATGAGAGCCCTCACCCCATTCGACTGCTGCTTTCTCTTCCCCGTCCAAGAGCTCGCGGCACCCTCCCCCTCTCCGGTTGCAAACGGAGAGCCGAGGTGATGGCGTGGCGACGACGGCGGCGACGAGGTGATCATGGCGATGGCATTTTCGCGACGTGGGGCGTGGTGTTCGTGATCGGTCGTGATTTGAAGATCGGCGGCAATCCGACAATTTTTTAGCTTCTTTGAGGTAGGGGGCGGATCCTTGCCCTCTTTCTCGCTTTCCTTGCGATTTCTAGGCTGAGGAGAGGTCGAGAGAGGCTTGCTTTGTGCCGGAATGGAAAAATCCATGTTTGGGGGTTGAACATCGAATCTCACGTTTTTGGAGATTTTTGACCGATCTATGGGTTTAGAATCATGCTAGGAGGGTTGGGGAATAGTTCCCCTTTGTTTCCCCATCATATGGGCATGATTGGGGCGTGGTTTGGGGTTTTTTCACAGTTCTTGCCGTTTCCGCACTCGGGTTGGGGTAGCGGTCCTTCCAGAGACCGCCACCCCTATGAGGCGGCCCGCTGAGGGCCGCTATCCGTCTCCTGTTGTTTCGACAGGCCTTGCAGTCTTGAGAAGACCGCCTGGTTCCCTTGCGGTCTCGCGATCGACTGCTAGCCAAGGGGTAGCGGCCGGCCACTGACCGCTAGGTCGTGGCAGTCAACGGGCCCTTGGGCGCGTCAAACTAGCCGTTGGGGGTCCCGGTCGCCTTGCGGTCCAAGCAGGAATGTTTGGTGGAGCCTTGCGGTCATGCAGTGACCGTTTCCTGGGTGCTAGCGGTCAAGAGCCGGCCGCTACCCAGGGTGACGGCCCAGGGAGGACCACCACTCGGTTTCCACTTATTCCGGGTTGTCAGATGTCGTTTTAGCCTCCGGTTGTACCAGTTTTTGGGCCTCTCATGGCGTGTGGCCCGAGGGTTGCCTCGAGCACCCAGTGAGAGCCACAGGTACACCAAGGGGGTCCCCGGAGGAGTAAGTCACCTTGGTCGGTGTGCCCGTGTGACTTGAAGGTCGATTAGACCTCGTTCGTGTCCCGGGCACCCATTTTCTCCGGTTCGAGTCGCCTAGAGTCGATGTCGATGCGGAGGGCTGTTTCTGGACCTCGTCGGTGGTTATCCGATGATTTTCGTTGTTTAGTGAGTTCACACCTCCAGTGATACGTCCACTAGTCGTACCCTTCTTACAGCACGCGTGCGCTGACCCACCCGGGAGTGGTGGAGCGGCTTACCCGAGAGAGACGATTTTTAGGCTGGTTCCCGTAGGGCCTCTTCGCGCAGCCTGAGTCCAGGCTTTGGGAAAGAACCAGCTAGGGAATCTGACCTAGGGTGCATGGTCTGTGTGTGCACACATAGTTGGGGGCAGTCAGACCCGCACTGACTAGCGCGACCCCAGCTACTCCTTGTTCGTGGTTTGTTGTGTGTCTCAGTCTCCACCTGGGGCGTGTAGGGAGACACTGAGACGCGGTGGAAGACGTTAGGGGACGCATCCAGCTTTGCTTCTAGTGGGTGGTGCTTCTGTCTTCTGGCAGGTACGGACCTGTTTTCCCGTCGGTTCGTGGTCGATTTGTTCGGTATAGTGCGCTGTCATTACAGTTAGTCGAAGTGAGATTTTTCGTTTATTTACTATATTACTATCGTACTCCTGTTGTTTAACGTGTTTTTCTTACTGTCTCGTTTTCCTCGTTACGAGGTGGGGGTCTGCGGGATCCCTATTGAGCCTATGAAATGAGGCTCACCCTTGTGTTTTCAAGTGAGGCAGGGTCGTCGAGAGGCGCGTCTGAGGTTCAGCGTGGTTCCTGTAGCCGAGGCTAGTTTCCAGTTGCCACCGTCGGAGTATGTCCTGTGTACTTGTACCTTTCTTTCTGTTGACTGTACTTATTTTGGACATGAGATACTATGGACCTTGTAGCTATTTAGTGAGTATTTATTTAATTCCCTGCATTTTATTTAGTTCATTATGCTAGTTCTACAATTATTTTAGATTCTCTTGTACCCTCACACCATCCTTTAACCCTTCCGAGTCTTCGGGATTGTGAGTGGCAGGCCGAGATTCGAGTCGTACCGGTTCCTTTCCGGTACTCAGATCCCGGTTCGTTACAGTTTCCGTCGTAATTCCGTCGGAAAAATTGTTTCCGACGAAATTTTTGATGAAAATTGTCCATCGAAAATGCCGCTTTTTCTCAGACGGAATTTCTGTCTACTAATTTTCTGTCGAAAAATGCCAACAGAATTCTGATGGATAACGATTCTGTCGGAAAGTCACGACAATGAATACCCGATAGACGGTTTCTGTTGGTATTCCGTCATAATTCTGTCGGAAAAATTATTTTCGACGAAATTTTCGTCCACTAATTTTTCGTTAGAAAATATCGACGGAATTTCGATGGATAACGATTCTGTCGGAAAGTCACGATAATGAATATCCGACGGACGGTTTCCGTCGGTATTCCGTCGTAATTCCGTTGGAAAAACTGTTTTCGACGGAATTTTCGACAAAAACTGTCCGTCGAAAGTGCCACTTTTTCTTGTGGTGAAAGAGAGAGAACGTAATGAAAGAGAAATTGATATTTAATAATAATAATAAATAATTACTATTTTAATTAATTTAATAACATAATTATTATGTTAAATATTTTAATAAATAAATGTGAGTGAGAGAGAGAAGGTAGAGAGAGTGACAGTAGAGAGAGAAAGAGGAATAGATATCAAATTATAATAATAAATAATTTTAATAAAATAATTATTATTTTATTTATTTTAATAAATGAATGAGAGTGAGAGAGAAAATGTAAAGAAGGAGAGAGTATGTAGAGAGAAATAAAGTGAGAGAGAGAATGTAGAGAGGGAAATGGTAAAATAGTAATATGACTAAGTGAGTTATATTATTCCACCTATTTAGGTGGGTTAAATTATCCGGGTTAGATGAGGGATATCTTTCATTTTAATGTGATTATCTTTATTCCTCTATCAAAATAAAAAAAAGGATAAAATAGGAGTTATCCGGGGATAAATGGGGGATAACTCCCTATCAAAGGGGGGCTATAGCACCACACTTAGATTCACTCTTCCTATCATTCAATTTAAAAATCAAGTGGCTGATCAAAAAAGGGTGTGATGAAAAGAATAATGTAATCCCCGACGAGAGATGGAGCGGACATCCTCTCCCTTTGCAAAGGGGAGTTCTCCCGTTCAAACTCGAGTCTCCCCTCCCCATAAAAAAAACTACCAAAAAAAGAATATTGTAAAGTGTAGCACCATAATGTATAGAGCAGAAAGGCACTACAGATTGAACAAGGCATTTGAAGACTATAACAGGAATTGAATCGAAGATGCCTTGTCTTAGTTTATTGTAGAACATCGAAACTAGACGTTTGAATTGGGCTATTTTATCTAAGATTTTACAAATCGAGATGGGACGCGTCAAACGGCCCGTTCCGTCCCGTCCCAGCCACAGACCGGGACGACCGATCTGTGGGACGCAACCGGGATGCTTTATATATTATATATTTTATTTTAAATATGAAACGTTTCATAGGTAAGCTGGTTAAGTGATTTCTCTTGTTCTGGGGCGGGTTGAGTTCAAAACCTGTCGGGTCGAACCGCACAAGCCACGTAACCAACCGACTTAAGCGTTTTATTATGTTATTTTGCACACACACACACACACACACACACACACACACACACACACACATATATATATATATATATATATATATATATATATATATATATATATATATATATATATATATATATATATATATATTAATATATCTTATGGGACAGAGTAGGACGGAGCGAGATAATAACGCATCGTACTGTCCCGGCAAAAAATCGGGACGACCGGTATGACCGAGCCGGCAAATATATTTTTTACACATATATTCCTCTAAGATTTTTTATTATCAAATATATTTCTCATTTAGGCATATTATCATGAATACCTTCCAAATAGGCATAAATATTGTAGTTCTGTCCCTGTGGTCTACTGCTGTCGATTGGAGGCGAATATTATGTGGAATCTGTCATCTAACACCGTTAGGGTATGTGAAATATCGAAAATACCCTTAATGATTGTTTACATATATACTCCTCTAAAGTTTCTTATTGCCAAATATACACCTTATTTAGGCATATTATCACGAATACCCTCCAAATATACCAAATGATTGCGATTATGCCCTCGTCGTAACTGTCGTGTGTTTAAGCGGAATTAAATATGACTTAAAGAGTAAAATATCTAACCTACCTCTGGTTAACAAAATAAAAAATAGGGATTTTTATATAAATACTGTGACGACCCGAGAATCCGATTACCGGGAAGGCCCGATAATCCGAGACTCGAACCGCCGCCCACGAGCCGGGAGGGCTCGGAAGGGCTAAAAGGAGTGTGGAGGCACAAAGAAATAGGAAATAAAGCAGGACAATCCAACAATTAACAGAAATAAATAAACAATTACAGCTACAACAGAGTCCAGTCCAACAGAAAGTATAGTCTAAAGCAGTAAAACGTACCACATGCCAAGTGAACACTCGGCCCGGCAAGCTGCCAACTGAGAACCTCCGCTCTGCACCCTCGAACCTCGAGGAAGAACCGCCACACCTGAAAAGCAGGGAATGAGTCTCCAAAATAGAGACTCAGCAGGGATCCAGCGGAACCCCAACCGGAAACAACGGCGGTAGCGGAAAGGAAGGCTACAAGAGCAACCGCAACAGCAGGAATAGTAAACCCGGTGGCCGGTCGAAGCCCGGCGCTACAACTACTCCTACTGTACCGGAAACACACCCCGATCTCGCAGACGAGGCTACTGTGTCGAACTACACTAGTACCGCTTACCGAAGTAAAAACACACGGTAACCGCGCCGTAGAGGCCTGTCCCCCGGACACAGCCGACCTGGACACGCTGTCCAAGGTGCAACCCCGACCATCCGATCGCGGGTATCGCACAACAAGACGCAACCTCGGTAGAGCAACTAGCACTAGTCCCTTGGTGCGAAAACCAACACACGCGCCACGGCGAAACAACCGAACTCAATGGTCAACACGACTGAAAACCCAAAGGTCGAAGTCACGGAAACTGACAGTCTGTCACTCCCAACTCGACAGGAGTACCTCCCACTAGAAGCACAGTCGGTAGCGTCCCCTGACGACTTACACCGCACCGCAGGTGAACTGCCTGACGTGGTAGCGCCTACCAAAGGCACGAACACCGAACAAGTAACCACAAACAAGTGACTAGCTGGGATCACGCCCGTCGACGTGGGTCCAACCGCCCCCAACCACGTGTGCACACACAGACCGCGCGTCCCTGGTCTGGCCCTCTGACCAGTTTTCCCCTCAGCCGGACTCTGGCTGCAAGACGTGGGGCCCGACGGCAACTGGTCCACAAACCGCCTCTAAGGGTGAGCCCGTACATCACTCCCTGGTGCGACCGGTACCGCGTACTGGTAGGGAACGACTAGTGGAGGGTCACTGAAGGAGTAGACTCTCAAGTCGAAGGAAAACAGCGTCCAAACCCGACAAAGTACGGGGACCATCCCACGTACTAGCACCGTCGCACGGTGACCACAGTCGGAGAAGAAACGGGACTCACAGTCCACGGCCGCGCACACACCCTGCGCGAGAGTCGAGAAAACTCAAGTGGCGCTAAGCCACAGGACTCTGAACAGTCCTCTAGATGCACTACACCCAACGGTCCTTGAGTCACAAGACTCGGGGTCAAGACCGTTGCACGTGACAGCACAAGGCCGTCAATCTAGTCCAATCTCTAGGTCTAAAACTACGGTAGCACGAGTACCGAGATAATTCACGAGCCGCCAAGACCACTCCCTCAGGAAGGGAATGTAAGGGGCAAGGCCACCCACACGGGCCACACGAAAAAACATAGAAGCACGATTCCCAAGGTAGCACATAAGCTGCCAAGTTGATTTCCCATCTTGAAGCAAGCGGGAAACCTCCAGCCCCAGGCCGGATAACTGGACTCGCAGTCCAAGGCCAAACACGTGGCCCACACGGGAATCGCCTTCCAAATAAACCCACAACATGCAGGGGAGACCCCACCGCACGCACACCGGTACACGGTGACTCGATCGAGCGTAACACGAAAGCCCGGAACACATGAGGTCACCCGGACCTACCACACCTACGGGCATGCTAATCGAGGTAACAGGGTCCCTCCCGACACCCCAAAAACATGGACACAGAACCCATGGGGTGTCCGGGATACTCACAAGACCGTAGGTCGACCACTGGGTCCCAACCGGGTCGACCGGAGACCAACACAACACAATCGGAACGCTAAAAGGTCACCTAGACCCTTAAGCACACGGGCACGTAAAACGAGGTAAGTGGGACCTCTGGACACCCAAAGACACGGTCACGGAACTCCACGGGGTGTCCGAGACACTCACGAGACCTAAAGTCAACCACTGGGTCGCAACCGGGTCGACCGGAGGTCAAAACAGCGCAAACAGGAACCAGAACGTGGTAGTGGTCACCTGGTGACCCCGACCAGATAGTGGTCGACCGGGGACCGTGACCAGATGGTAGCGGTCGACCGAAGACCGCGACCATGCTGTCACGGTCACCTCACGACCGCGACTATCCAGGCGTAACCCCGATGGTAGCAGTCGCCCGAGGACCGCGACCAGACAGTAGCGGTCATCCCATGACCGCGACCAGACCAAAGCGATCTATCGCACAACCGCGACACTGCCAATGCTCTTGACCAAAACACAATGATGAAAGCGGTTCTCCCACGACCGCGACCAGTGATACCGGTTACTGGTGGACCGCGATCATTTCGGAAAATCGAGAACGGCGGGAAAACGCCCAAAAATCCACGCCACGCCCCCAAACATCCACGGATGAGGGGGAAAACAAAGGGGAAGCTCCCCAGTAGCCCCTAGCATGCATCTATGGCCTCGAATCAGCCTAAAACGCAACGAATCGCTAGATCGGGCGATCACTCCCCAAATCATGGTTTTCCCCAAAACGCCCCAAACGGCCCGCTCGGCTCACCGCAGCCTACGAAACTTGCGGGAACAGAAAGAGCACGAGCTGAGGGTCCATCACCCTACCTCCACCGAAGATTTCGCGCACCGTGGACGCCGATCCACGAAGAAAACGCCATTGAAGCCTCGCCGCTCCACGAACTCACGGCCGAGCTTCACCGCCTCCTCGAGCCTCGATCCTCGACCCATCCTCGCCGTCCTCCTCGCCCGCATCGCCCCGCCTCGGTCTGTCGGCCGCCGGAGAGGAGAGAGTGAGAGGAGAGAGTGGGAGAAGAGAGAGAGGGTGAGAGAGAGAAATGAGAGGAAGAGAGAGAGGGTGGGGGTATATAGGAAAATCCAAAAAATCCAAAAAAAAATAGAAAATCACGCCTGCTCGATCCTCACGACGCGCTGATCGCAACGGTACCACTCGCGCCCAGGTGAACGGCCCGGTTCACCCGCAACGAGCTTCCGAAGAAAAAGCCGAAACCCACACCGGGAATCGAAAAACACGCGCGGAAAAGCCGCGGAATGCTTCCGGGCCTCTGAAACGACTCCGGATCGCACCGATCCGAACACGAAAGATGTCCGAAACGAAATTTCGGACACAGCAGAGTCAGACAGTCCGAGAAATCAGATCCGGGACCCACGAACGAGGATCCGAAAAACCCGGGACATTACAAATACCCTCGTAAATATTGGTTATGCCAAATATACCCTTCATATAGGCATATTATCAACAATATCATTTAAATACTGTTAATGATTACGGTTGTAACCCGTGGTTCTCTTCCGTTAGAGATATGTGACGAATATCATTAAATCCTCTAAAATATCTAAAATACCCCCGCGTTTAACTTCCGTTAAAGATATGGAAGGGTCTTCTTCCACCTCCCGACATCTTCACAACGCGAACGATAGCCTCCCCATCTCATGCGACCGACTGACAGGGTCCCCATCGCAGTCGGGGGACTGACGGGGGCTCGAACCCACGGCGACACACCCCGGAATCGACTACTCCGATGCCGTCGAAGAAGCCTGCCCATCTCATGCCCACGACGACACACCCTCTGTGGAAGCCTCCCCATCTCACCCCCCCCCCTTAACGCCACGGCGGCACACCCTCTGTGTAAGCCTCCCCATCTCACCCCCCCCCCTCAACATCACGGTGACACATCTCAAAATCGACTGTGTCGACGCTTCGAAGAAACATCCCCATCTCACCTTGGTAGACCCTCTATTAGGGCGGCACACCCTCTGTCGAAGAAGCCTCCCCATCTCATGGCGCCTCCCACCTTAAGAAATCCGGTGACATATCTCGGGACCGTTTGGGGCTGAGCAGACAGTGTGCGCTGGCCCTGAGGTGCAGGCTGATGGCGAGGTTAACCCACGATCACGGTTCGGTAGATTTCAGTGGCGGACAAAGAAAATGAGTGATACGACCACCGGACAATCTAGTATTAGATGTTCATTAAATACATCAGAGTGTTATGAAGTTCCACAATGCTATTGCATGAAAAGATGTAGGGTATACATTTCGTCTCAAGAAATAAGCAGAGGAAGAAGATTTTATCGATGTGCAAGGTGGAAGGTAAGAAGTGCACAACGTATTCGACGCAATTTCTTACATATCTTTGATGAATTTCTAACTGAGAGATCATATGTGTGTGTGTGTGTGTGTGTGTGTGTGTGTGTGTGTGTGTGTGTGTGTGTGTGTGTGTGTGTGTGTGTGTGTGTGTGTGTGTGTGTGTGTGTGTTAACAAGAGGACGATTGTTGTGGCTTTTTTGTTTGGGTTGATGATGCGCATCATAATATTGTGGACTTGAAGCATCAAATAATTTCTATGGAATCATCGATCGAGAAGAAGTTGACTATGCTAGAGAGAAAAATTGACATAATACAAGTCAAGATAGACATGACAACCGATGCTAGTGGAAGAGGGAATGGCTTACGACTGAAAATGGGATTCAAGAAGATAGTAACGCCCTTACTAGGACTGGGCATTCTGTACTTTGTCTTTCACTACATTTGGTAAATGGACCTATAACAAGTGAATTAGAGGTGTCACTGTTTGTAATGGATAAAGGGATTAGAATGGGATTATGTGTCACTGTTTGTAATGGTTTAATAAAATTGTCTAAATATCAAAATAGTTGGTTGGACTGGACATTTAGTGTACTACCAGTTATGACAGAATGTCTACTATGTAATGTGACAATGATGGAAGGGGCTTTTAGTGTATTTTCGGATCTAATTGATTGGTGTACTCTAAACCTAAAATTGAGTTAATTAAGTGGATTCTTAACAACATTTTGGCCTAACACGTGTCTATCTGAATTATCAATATGGAAATGAGCAGCAATCAGTTTATGGCATTACAAGTGTTCCATATTTTAAGTCTCAATTGAACTTGGTAACACTAACACTGCATCACATAACCTCAATTGATATCACATTAATTGCACACACACACACACACACACACACACACACACACACACAACCTGTAAATGCTATGAGTGCAATACTGCTAAGAGTCATATAGATGCGGGGATCGTTAAGTATGTGTCTGATACAAATACTCAGTCAAGGGCCTTGGAAAACTTGAACAGTGGAATCTGATGTTCACAATCTGAATTCTAAGTAGTTGGCACTCTCACCTGAGCAAGGTGGTTGTTGTCTGATATTAGCAATAAATCTTTCTTAATCAAATCATCAAAAGATGTCTCCAAGGCTAATATGATTGACTTGGATCACATGGCCCAGCCATCCAGTCCGGGTAACATTTCAACATGTTATTATTGAATACAACATGTTCACAATTGCCTCAACACTTGCTAACCTATTCACAATTGCCTCATAGTGCAGAAGTATTATCTTCATCATCTAGCATGCAAAATTGATTCATTTTTTATCCGTAAGATACACATAAATCCACTTAAACAACAAGATACAGTCTGCTGAGATCAACATGTCAGAGTAATTCATAGAACCTGTTCACAGAATGCTTTTCACATAACCTACAGGACAATCATTCACATATAAACTCACAAACCATTCACAGAAGCAGGTGCAATTGATCACAGAACCTGTTCACAGATTGATAAACTCACAGATTGATCACAGAACCTGTTCACAGAACCATTCACAAATATCACAGAAACCCACATTTCTGTTGTAATGCCCCGGATTATTCGGATCCTTGTTCGTAGGACCTGGATCTGGTTTCTCGGAGTGTTCGACTCTGTTATGTCTAAAATTTCGTTTCGGACATCTTTTGTGTTCGGATCGGCGCGATCCGGAGTTGTTTCGGAGGCCCGGAAGCGTTCCGCGGCTTTTTCGCATGTGTTTTCCGATTCCCGGTGTGTATTCCGGTAATTCCTTCGGAATCACGTTGCGGGTGAACCAGGCCATTCACCTGGGCGCGAGTGATACCGTTGCGATCGGTGCGTTCCGAGGATCGCGGAAATGTGATTTTCTATTTTTTGGTATTTTTTGGAATTTTTGGATTTTCCTATATAAACCCCCTTTCTCTCTCTTCCCTCTCATTTCTCACTCACTCCCCTCCCTCTTCTCTCACGCTCTCTTCCTCCCCTCTCTTCTACGGCGGCCGACGGAGCGAGGCGGGGGCGAGGTGGAGGCGGCGCGGGTGAGGATGCGGGCGAGGATGGGGGAGGATCGAGGCGGTTGGGGGCGCGATCCCTCGGTGGATTCCGAGATGGCGTCGTTCGCATTCCGGGTGGTTTTCGACGTGGATTAGTCGCTTCGGTGCGTGGTTTCTTCGGTGGAGGTAGGGTGACGGAACACTGCTGCGTTCTGCTCGTTTTCCCTGCCATTGCACGACGTTCGGCGTGAAAACGACTGTGTTTGGGTCCGTTCTAGCGAAATCGTGGTTTTGTAGGTTTCATAGGGTCGGTCGGGAAACGGTGATGGTTTCCAGATCGGTTACTGTCAACAGATTCCTTGGGACGAGAGCGTTCTTTTCTGCCTGATTTTATCTCGATTGGTGGTCCCGTTGGACCGGTAGAGCTCCGGGAAGCTCGGTTAACCCTTTTTGGGTAACTTCGGTAGAATCGCTCGTTTCTCGCGATTCGTGCGTCGTTTTGACTCCGATCGGAGTCCATGTGATTGCCAAGGTGGTTGTGGTTGTATCCCCTTCATTTCGGCACGAACGGGGCGTGGAAAGGCCGCAATCGGGTGACCCCCTGGGTTTACCCGCCGTGATGGTTGGGCGGTCGAACCAGGGCCCATTCATCGTATGGGCGGCTGCCTTTGGTCCGTTCATCTTCTCTTGGTTTTGGGGTTGTGCAGTCGGACGATAGACCACACATGTGATGTGCGGCCAGGTGAGAACCGCATGTCTCCCCCATGGGCGGCTGGTCCCCAGCCGTCTTTCCTTCCGTGGGCTTGTGCGGCCAGGAGCTGACCGCATATCCCAGTTGACCCTTGGTCAACAGTTTAGTGTCGGTTGGGTTGTGCGGTTTGGTCAAAACCGTTTTGACTGGCACTGGAGTAGGTCGGTTGGGTTGTATGGATGATCCTTGGCCGTACATCCCCTTGGGCGGTCCAGCCCTAACCGTCTATCCTCTGTTTGGGTTAGTCCGATTGGGGCCTTGTGCGGCTCCTGCATAACCGCATGTCTCTTGAGCGACTGTGCCCTGGCCATACATCCCTTGAGCGGACCAGGGTGAACCGCACATGTGCCCGTCTAACCTGGTGTTTCCGTTTTGACCGATTCGAGTCCCGGGTGTGTGGTTCTCGAACCACGTATCGACCCATGGCCTGACAGATGCTGTGCACGTCGTCGGGGCCAGGTGTCGTGGTACATTGTAGTCTCGGGTGTAGCGTTCTCCACTCGTGTCACCGTGTGTTGGCGTGCGTCGTCGGTTTCTCCGGAAAGCGATTCCCGAGTGGGTCCTATGGGAGGCCTTGGGCTGCGAGCCCAGTTGTCCAGTCTGGGGCTGGAGGCTTCCCTCTTCTCCTTGAGTTGGGCTGCAGCTTGGCGGTGTGCAAGTTGCCTTGGGAATCATGCTTCTGTGCTTTCCACGTGGGCCGTGTATGTGGCCTTAGTCCTGTGAGTTCCCTTCCCGAGGGAATGGTCTCGGCGGCTTGTGAGCTACCTCGGTACACGTGCTACCGTGGTTTTAGACCTAGAGATTGGACTAGATTGACGGCATTGTGCTGTTGCGTGTGACGGTCTTGACCCCGAGTCTTCTGACTCAAGGACCGTTGGCTGTAGTGCGTCTAGAGGATTGCCCAGAGTCCAGTGGCTTAGCGTCACTTGGGTTTTCTCGACTCTCGCGCAGGGTGCGTGCGTAGCCATGGGCTGCGAGTGCCGTTCCTTCTCCGACTGTGGTCACCATGCGACGGTGTCGGTACATGGAATGGTCCCCGTACGTCATCGGATTCGGACGTTGTTTTCCGTTGACTAGAGAGTCTACTCCGCCAGTGACCCTCCACTAGTCGTAGCCTGCTTACACGCGTATGGTCCCACCAGGGAGTGGTGGAGAGGCTACCCTGAGGACGGTTTGGGACTAGTTTCCGTCGGGCCCCTCGTCGTTAGCCAGAGTCTGGCTACGGGGGAAAACCGGTCAGAGGGCCAGACCTAGGACGCATGGTCTGTGTGTGCACACGTGTTGGGGGCGGTTGGACCCACGCCGACGGGCGTGACCCTAGCTAGTCACTCGTTGTTATTCTTGTTCGGTGTC
Organism: Amorphophallus konjac; assembly: GCA_022559845.1. Taxonomy (NCBI): domain Eukaryota; kingdom Viridiplantae; phylum Streptophyta; class Magnoliopsida; order Alismatales; family Araceae; genus Amorphophallus; species Amorphophallus konjac. The sequence continues at coordinate 48,271,777 of CM040118.1, read as the reverse complement.
CGTGCCTCTGGTAGGCGCTACCACGCTAGGCAGTTCACCTGCGGTGCGGTGTAAGTCGTCAGGGGACGCAATCGACCTTGCTTCTAGTAGGAGGTTCTCTTGTCGAGTCGGGAGTGGCAGACTATCAGTCTTGTGACTTCGACCTTCGGGTTTAGTCGTGTTGACCGTTGAGTTTTGGTGGTCTCGCGGTGGCGCATGTGTCGATTCTCGTGCCGTGAGACTAGTGCTTGTAACTTTACCAAGGTTGCGTCTTGCTGTGTGGTACCCGTGACCACATGGTCAGGGTTGTACCTTAGACAGCATGTCCAGGTTGGCCGTGTCCTAGGAGACAGGCCTCTGCGGTGCGATTACCGTGGGTTTTTGCTTCGGTAGGTGGTACTGGTGTGGTTCGGTAACCTCGACTGCGAGCTCGAGGTGTGCCTTCTGGTACAGTAGGAGTAGTTATAGTGCCGTGTTTCGACCGGCCACCGGGTTTACTGTTCCTACTGTTTCTGTTGCTCTCGTAGTTACAGCTTTCTGTGTCGCCGTTAGGTTCTTTGTGGGGTTCCGCGGGATCCCTGCTGAGTCTCTGTTTTGGAGACTCACTCCCTGCCTTTCAGGTGTGGCGGTTCTTCCTCGAGGTTTGAGGTTGATGTTCGAAGGTTCTCAGTTGCCAGCTCGCCGGGCCGAGTGTTCACTCGGCATGTGGTACGTTTTTACTGCTTTTGACTATACTTTCTGTTGGACTAGACTCTGTTGTAGCTGTAGTTGTTCTTTCTTTCAGCTAGTTGTTGTTGGTTGTCCTACTTTATTTCCTATTTCTTTGTGCCTCCACACTCCTTTTAGCCCTTCCGAGCCCTTCCGGCTCGTGGGCGGCGATTCGAGTCTCGGGTTATCGGGCCTTCCCGGTAATCGGATTCTCGAGTCGTTACATCTACATTCCTCCCTCACAAAAGAACCGACTGTCAATGTGGATTCTTCATATGTGATTGAACATGGGACATATGTGAACACAATGCACAATGCTTTAGGCATTTCACAGCAAAAGTGTCATTGTCACAGCAAGATGACAACTTTAACATTAAACTTACAAGACACAAGTTTAAAGTTACAAAAGGATAATTACCACCACGGGACACAAGTTCTCTAAAGCAAATAGTGTCATTGTCACAGCAAACATGCCAACTTCCACATTAAACAGCCACATTTTTAAAGACAGTCATAAAAGGACACATGCCAACTTCAACTTCAACCCAACCCTACACATTTCTGAACCTAGAATTCACCACCCGGCCACGACCCCGAGCAAGAACTGTAAGAGCCCTACTCTGCACTGGGATAGAACTTGAGGAAGATGTATGGGAGGGAATTGCACTGGATCCACCTGCAGCACTGGAATTAATTTGAATAGTTAAGTGGAGGCCTTCTTCTGCAACACTAGTCCTCCCTTCTACATTAGCTTGCCCTGTCAAGCTCCCCTGTGAACACAATGCACAAATATAAGGATTACATTTTATAGTAACAATGAATTTAAATGGATCATTTACAATGATGAAATGGTCGTGTAAAAAGACTACCTGACCCTGTGTTTGACTTGATGTTTGGTTAGGATCCATTTACTTTCTAGGCCTACCAGGAGGCCTCTTGCATGACATAATTATGTATGAGTGCTAATTAAATTACTTTCATATATAAAAGTATGACATATATTATTACCTTGCTTGTGGAGTAGAAGTTTGACCTAATGTTGAGACTGGATTCTTACATGTCTTTGCATGATATCCAAATTGACCACATCTTTTGCACTTATGGGCCTTTGTAATTTTTTTGGCTTCATCTGGGTCTCTGATTCTCTTCTTTTTAGGTCTTCCCAGTGACCTTCTCACAATGGGGGGGAGAACTTTTATTCCAAGTTTAATCCATTGTGTCTTGTCAGGCATAAGACTGATGCCCAAAGCATAAGTGGATTTATAAGCTACCACTATGTAACATCTATCAATATAATCCTCCCGTTTAATACCCCTTCTGCTTGCTAAGAATGCACATGCATGTGAGCATGGGAGATCTATTTTCTGCCAAGCCATAAAGGTACAAGTTTTCTGGTTCAAGTCTACAACTTCATGTGCTTCTGGACCTGTCACCTGAGCAGTCTCGTTAAATCCTTTCTCCACTAAATATCTCCCCAATTTTCTTGTCATGATAGATATGTACTTCCTGGCCCTTGTCACCAAGACATCGGTCCATTTTTCAGCCCTTGACCTCCTAATGTGCATGGTCTTCATCATTTTGGAACGGATAACATCTATGCAGTCCAATATAGGTCTCCAACGTGCATCTGAGATGTAGGCATTGAATAATTCACTTAAATTGTTTGTTATATGATGGAATTTAACAAGTGGATGGAACTGTGACCTACTCTATACGACTCCCCTCATAGACGCTGATGTCAAATAGGCATGTGCCTGAGGAGAATTTTCTTTTATTTGCATCATCTAGTCTAAGAAATCAACTTCAATATATTATCTTGCAACATTCCACAGGAGTCTCTTCATGAATTCACCTGGAAATGACTTCTTAAAATTCTTATACAGATGTCTAACACAGACCCTATGCTCAACACCTGGGAAAACAAGCGGGAGCCCTTCTTCGAACACCTTTTGTCTGTCAGACATGAAAGACAAATCACTAGGCTTACCAATGGCCTGCTTCAGAGCATCTAGAAACCATGTCCAGTTATCTGCATTTTCTCCTTCCACTATTGCTATGGCTAGTGGAAAATTTTCATTGTTCCCATCAAACGAGGTGGCAGCTAGTAAGGTACCTCTAAAGATACATTTCAAGTGACAGCCATCCAAGCCAATTAGGTGCCTGCATCCCAAGTTAAAACCCTCAATACAAGCCTTTAAACATACAAACATCCTGAAAAATCTATCTTTATCATTTGTCTGATATTTGACCACACTCTCAGGGTTCTTTAAGACTAGTTCATGATGTAGGTCAGGTACTCTGCCATACATTGCTTCCCAAGAACCATGAATTTGCTCCAATGCCATTTGCTTGCCTCTATAAACCCGGTGGTAAGGAATGTCCACATGATATTGAGCATTCAACCTTCTTGAAATTTCTTTCACTGTAACATCTCCTTCAGTCCTAAGCCACCCAATGCATGTACTTGCCACCCACTTCTGAGTGGCCATATGATTCCCAGCCTTATTTGCCCCCGTACAAGTGTGTTCAAGTTGAAGGTTCTTTATCTGAAATGCATGGTCCCGTGCGTCCCGTCGCGTACCGGACCGGTCGGAGGCAGGCCCAGTCAGGTACGTGTGGGTCAGTGCGATCGTGTTGGTTTGCCCATTTAACGGGCCGGGCCGGGGCGCTTCTGCAACCATCTGGCCGTCGCGTGCAGCAGTGCAGAGTGGCGGTGGACGGTGCAGAGCGGCGCTGGACGGCGGTCAGTAGCTGTGGACGGCGGCTCTAGTCGGCGAGGACCGACGATCGGAGGTAGGTACTCTCATTTCTTCTTTTTTATTATTAAATGGGGAGGGTGGTTGGTGGGGCGCCGTGGGAGGGCGGTGGAGGGCGGAGGGGGTGGATCTAGCCGGTGGGGGACGGATCCTATAATGCCCCAGATTTTTCGGATCCTTGTTCGTGGGTCTCGGATCTGGTTTCTCCGAGTGTCCGACTCCGTTGTGTCTGAAATTTCGTTTCGGACATCTTTCGTGTTCGGATCGGCGTGATCCGGAGTTGTTTCGGAGGCCCGGAAGCGTTCCGCGGTTTTTCCGCGTGCGTTTTCCGATTCCCGGTTTGTGTTTCGGTAATTCTTTCGGAACCTCGTTGCGGATGAACCGGGCCGTTCGCCAGGGCGCGAGTGGTACCGTTGCGATCGGTGCGTTCCGAGGATCGCGAAAATGTGATTTTCTATTTGTTGGCATTTTTTGGTATTTCTAGATTTTCTATATATTAACCACATTTTCTCTCTCTCCCCTCTCATTTCTCTCTTCTCTCCCTCTCTCTTCTCACGCTCTCCCCTCTCTCCCTCTCTCTCCAGTGGCCGACGGGGTGGAGTGCGGGCGAGGCAGGGACGGCGCGGGCGAGGCACAGGCGAGGATGGATGAGGATCGAGGCGGTGGAGGCGTGGTGAAGCTCGGTCGTGGGTTCGTGGAACGGCGAGGCTTCAACGGTGTTTTCTTTGTGGATCGGCGTCCTCGGTGCGTCGAATCTTCGGTGGAGGTAGGGAGATGGACCCTCGACTCGCGTACTTCTTTTCTCGCGAGTTTTGTAGGCCGTGGTGAGCCGAGCGGGCTAAACGGGGCGATTTGGGGAAAATACATGTTTTTGGGGTGTGAGCCGGATCTCTCGTTTTACCGTGTTTCTGGGCGATTCAGGGGTTTAGATGCATGCCTAGGGGCTTGGGGATGGCTTCCCCTTTTGTTTCCCCTTCAACTGGGGGTGGACGGGGCATGGAATGGTTTTTCCCGCGGTTTTCACCATTTTCGGGCGCGGACTGAGAACGCGTTAGCCTTGGGTAGCGCGTTCTTGAAGGTCACGCTGCCCCGATAGAGCGCGTTCATCGGGGAAGATGAACATTTTGGCGGTTCCTGTCGCGCTATCGGGCCCCAGTGCGTTCAAGGTTGTCACGCTATAGGATCATAGCGCGACCTGGTCTGGTCGCGCTATGGACCTATAGTGCGTTCATGTTGAACGCGCTATGGTCCTATAGCGCGTTCTGTTTGAACGCGCTATGGACCTATAGCGCGTTCTTGGAGGTGACCAGCCGGGCTGCCCGGGGCGGGCAGTCTGCGGCTGATCGTGCTCCCCTCGGGCCGTGTGTGTCCCGGACACCATGTGGAGTTCCGTGACCGTGTCTTTGGGTGTCCGGAGGTTCCGTTGTCTCGATTAGCCTGCCCGTGAGTTTAAGGGTCCGAGTGACCTTCTAGCTGTGAACGCGTCACGTGGTGGACTGAGAGAGAGAGATGGGGTTTCTCCCTGTCTGAGTGATAAAGGGTGAAAGAAATGAGGACAAACAATGAAACGCGCGCAATAGGGGATATGAAAGAACGGTGGACAAGTACCTCTACAGATGACACTCTAATGGAGACAGAAAGAATTTAGACTGACCGAACTCCGGTACATGGCGGAGATAGGGGTCCGAAGAGCCTCTCACGCAAACTGAACCCCTTACCGGTAGGCGTAACCCACCGTTCCGAGAAAAGCTTTTCAGAAACCGAATTCGAGTCCTAGGACTCTACGTGATAGAATTTGACAGACGGGAAGACACGTAGACTCGGAAATTGTAACGATATATCACTCCCCGAACAGTTACAAGAACAATATGAATAAAGGCACACCTCCGCAAGACATTGGTCTTTGCGGGGTTTTAACAACAATATTACAATATGAGCAGCAATTAATATATGTACATCTAGAAACCACCGCGAGACATTGGCCTTACGGAATTTTTAATGCATTATAAATAATAAATATAAACATATATACACACCACCACGAGACATTGGCCTCTGCGGGGTTTTTATTGTGACATAAATAATAAGTATAAGTATATATATATATATATATAAACCACCACGAGACTGTAGCCTCTGCGGGGTTTTTAATGCGACATAAATAATATAAATAATAAATAATAAGTATATATATATATATATATATATATATATATATATATATATATATATATATATATATATATATATATATATATATATATAGAAACCACCACGAGACTGTGGCCTCTGCAGGGTCTTTACTATAATATAAGTATATGTGACAGGAAAGGAAAAGGGATCAAATAAACCGCCGTGAGATGTTGATCTCCACAGGGTTTTGAAGCGATGATAGGGGAATGCTGAAATTAAATAGTTAGGAATTAGAAAGTAAAGTGCAGAAAATAAAATGCTGAAATGGAAACGGTCGTGGGAGGTGACCCACCGCACCAATTAGGAGTTAGATATACAGAAAGTAAATCACAGAAACCGCCGCGGGGAATAATCCTCCGCGCGGGTGAGGTCAGAGACAAAAGAAGATAACCGCTGCGGGAAGTAACTCTCCGCGGGTGTTATTAGAACAAAAGATAGTCACAATGGAGCGCGCGTTAGAAGTGTTGTGATCGCCAGGGACCGAGGGTCCCGAGTGGATTGATCGCTTTCGCCTCAGGAATGGGATAACGTGGACTCCTTCTTCCTCTTCTTTCGACAGGCCGAAGAAGAGGGCCTTATAACTGGTTACCCCTACACAAACAACAAACAGAGCAGAACTAGTTGGTGAGAACGACGGTGGTGTAGTACCAATCCTCAGGTAATGAAACTGTAAATAACATAAACGAACACGTACCTGGTTGGTGTGTTTAAAACCCCTTTAGAATTAAAAGGGTGGGAGAATGACATGATGAAATGCACAAACACAAAGACACTCACAAGCGAGGCCCTCTCGGAGAGAAAGGCATAGCACATATGCTAAAGTGATGCATGCAATATAATTAACTGACTGATTAAAAATACAGAGAGGAGAAAACTTATTAGGGAAGAACGATGTCGGCTTTGGATGAGCTTCTCCGAGGCGAGGATGGCACGAGTGTGCGCTGAGACGCAACAGATTCTTGTATACTCCGACGTCTGGAAACTCAGCAGGGCCTTCCGGATATCAATGACGTCCTGAAAAGGAGAAAGGGAGAGAGAGAGAGGGAGAGGAGAAAACTATTCTCTTCTTTTTTTTAAAAGATTTTTTTATAGAGGATGTATATATATATACAAAATATAAGAAATATATATATAGGATATTATATATACATATATAAAAGATGGAGAGCTAGAGAGAGAGTGGGTGCAAGAGAGGAGGTGGGAGAGAGAGATCACAGGGGAGAGGAAAGGAGAGAGGGAGCAGAAATAATAGTAAAAGAGAGAGAGATCGGGTGTGAGGGAGGGGAGAGAAATAATAAAAAAATGAAACAAGGAAGAGAAGAGAGAGAAGAGAGAGATCGGGTAGAAGAGAAGGGGGAATAAAAAACAAATAAAAAAGGAAGAGAGAGGGATCGAGATGGAGAGAGAAAGAGAGAGAGGGTGAGACAGAGAGAAAAGAGGGGGAGAGAGAAGGAGAAACAGAGAGAGTACGATAGAGGATGGGGAGGAGAAAATAAATAAAAAAAGGAGAAAGGTGAAAGATCGAGAGGAGGAGGAGGAAGAGAGAGGGCGTTAGAGAGAGAAGCAGACAGAGGGTGGTGGGAGAAGAAAAACGAGAAGAGAAAAAAGAAGAATAAAATAAAATAAAAGAGAGGGGAGAGTGAGAGAGAAGTAGAGAGAGTGAGAGGGAGAGAGGAGAAACGCGAGTGAGAGGGAGAGAGAGAGGGGGGGCGGTGAGAAGAGAGAGAGGGCGAGAGAGACAGAGAGAGTGAAAGGGAGAGAGAGAGACAGAGAGAGTGAGAGGGAGAGAGAGAGAGAGGCAGTGAGGGAGAGGGAGACGGGAGAGACGAGAGGGAGAGAGGGAGACGGGAGAGGGGAGAGACCGGTGGGGAGGAAAAAGAGAGAGAGGGGGGGAGAGAGAGAGAGAGCGTGGGATGAGAGAGAGAGAGGCAGTGAGAGGGACGTGGGGGCTTGCGAGAGGAGAGAGGAGAGATGTGGGGGCTTGCGACAGAGAGGGAGGGAGAGAGGAGGTGTGCGAGAGGGATAAAAAAAGATAAAAAAAGGATGAAAAGAGAGAGAGGGGGGGGCGAGAGAGAGAGAGAGGACGAGAGAGGAGAGATGCGAGAGGAGAGAGGGGGAGCTCGCGGCGGGGGGAAGAGAGAGAGGGGGAAAAGGTGACCGTGGCGGGGGAAGAGTGAGACGGAGGGGAAAACGGAGGGGGGAGAGAAACGTGGGGGGAGGAAGAGAAACGGGAGGGGGAGAGAGAGACGGCGGGGGGAGAGGGAGACAGAAAGCAGAGAGAGAGGGGGAGAGAATCCGCGAGAGGGGGAGCGCGAGGGCGTCCGCGTCGGGGGCTCCGCGTCGGGGGGCTCCGCGGCGGCGACGTGGGGAGGTGACCGGAGGTCACCGGCGACGGCTCACGACGGTGTGAGGGTGGCCGACGGGCAGTGGCCGGCGGGGTTCACCAGCGTGGCGACGCTGCAGTGGGTGTTGGAGCCCGGCCGATGGCGTCCGTGATGATGCTGCAGTGGGCGTTGGAGCCCGGGGCTGACCGGCGTGGCGTGGGGATGAACGGACAGATGCAACGGCAGGGGTCTCGCGGGGGCATGGGGTTGTGACGACCGGCGGGCTCGGAGGTGGGCTCGCGACGGACGGTGCAGCTGGGGTTGGAGTCGACGACGGCGTGGAGGTGGCTCGGTCGGACGGTGCTGCTAGGGGCGTGGCGCTGCTGGTGGTGCTTCACGGCGGACGATGGGTGCAGCGGTGGTGCGGGTTGGTTGGCCGGCAGGCTCGCATGCAGAGGGGCTGTGGCGTCCGCGGCGACTGTGGCGTCGGTGGTGGCGTGGTTGTGCGGCCGATGGCGAGGTCGACGCGGAGGTGGTCGGCGGGAGGTGGAGCGGTGGCCGGAGGTGCAGGCGCGGTGGTGCATGCGCAAGGGGGGGTGCGGCCGGTGAAGCCCGCGGTGGAAGGTGGAGCGGTGGCAGAGGAAAGGGGGGGAAAGGATGTGTGAAGGTGAGGGAGGGGAGCTCGGTCGTGGGCGGCCGTTGTGTGGCTGGAGAGTGCGTGCTGGCGGGGACTACCAGTGGTGCAGTCGGTGAAGCTCGCGGTGGAGGTGGCAGCTACGAGCGGCTGCGGTCGAGGGCGTGCGTGAGCCGGAGGCAAAGGCGGCTGAGGGCGGTGGCCGTGGAGGGTGGAGCAGGCGGCAGCGGGGGTGCGGCCGGTGAAGCTCGCCGTGGAGGGTGGAGCAGGCGGCAGCGGGGGTGCGGCCGGTGAAGCTCGCGGTGGAGGTGGCAGCTGGAGGCGTGGAGGAGTCCGGTGCGGTGGCGTGGGGAGGTGGAATGGGCTGCGGCAGCGGCGGTGGTGCAGGTGGCTTGCGGCTGGCGGGGCGGACAACGGCGACAGCAGCGGTGGTGCAGGCGGTCCTGGGCAGTGGCGGCGTGGAGGCTACGAATGCGGCAGCATGCAGGGGGTGGCACAGAGAGATTGAGGGGGTGGTTGCGGCTAGGTGTTCATGCAGAGAGAGGGAGATGGCAGGGAGAAGTGGGGGACGGTGGAGGTGTGGCCATGCAAAGAAGTGGATGGCCGGAGATGTGAGGAAGGTGGCAACGCAGGGGGACTTGCGGGTGGCTAACAGAGGGGGAGTGGAAAGGGGAGTTCAACCGGGGCTCATGCAAGAGAGAGGGGGATCGGTGCATATGGTCGTGAGGAAGAGAGGGGAGGAGTGTGCATGTGTGTGTGCCGTGAGAGTGGGGGAGAAAACAGGGAGTGTGATGGAGAGTGGGGAGTGGGTGTGTTAGGTGAGAAAGGGGGAAGGGAATAGGGAGGAAGAAATAGACGTATAGAGGATATTATTCTTATTATATTATATTTTTTGTATTTTTTTATTTTTTTATTTGTTTTGTTTGTTTTGTTTTTATCTTTTTACTTTTTTTATTTTTGTTCATTTTTTATGGTTATTCAATTATTACTTTTTAGTAAATAGATTTTTATTGATTTTATATATATAGTAATCAATTATACATATATTTGTGAAAATAAATTTATTAAAGAAAATCAATTATTTTTACATAAACACAACTATACATATATTTTTTTGAAATTTATTTTTCTCTTTTTATTTATTTTATAATTTTCTCCCTTTCACAAAATAATGTAATTTAACCATAATTACGGAAATCACTCAAATAAAAGAAAATGTAAGCCACTTCAGGGCATTACGGTATAACATGGGATTTACTCATCGTAACGTCAGAAATGGCGTGTCTACACTAGCGTTCCGATTGTGTTGTGTTGGTCTCCGGTCGACCCGGTTGTGACCCAGTGGTCGACCTTTGGTCTCGTGAGTGTCCCGGACACCCCGTGGTTTTCGTTACCGTGTCTTTGGGTGTCTGGAGGTACCGTGTTACCTCGATAAGTGTGCCCGTGGGCTTGGCGGGTCCGGGTGACCCCAGGTGTTCCGAGCTTCCGTGTTCTTGCTAGATCGAGTCACCGTGTATCGGTGTGAGTGCAGTGAGGTTTCCCCGCAAGTCGTTGCTTCTCTGCAAGGTAGCTTCCAAGTGGGCCAAGCGTGTGGCCTTGGACGGTGAGTCCAGTCTCCCAGCCTGGGGCTGGAGGTTTCTTAAATTCCCCCCTCGAGGGATGGGTCTCGGCATTTGTGAACTGCCCCGTGAGTTATCGCATTGTGGTTTTGGACATAGGGATTAGGCCAGATTGACGGCTCAGTGCTGTCGAGGGCAACGGTCTCGACCCCGAGTCTTGGGACTCAAAGACTGTTGAGTTTAGTCGGTCTAGTGGACCATCTAGAGTCTAGTGGCGTCGGGCCACCTATTACTTTGCGTTACTGGCGATGGGTGCGTGTGTGGTTTCAGTGCCCATGTTCCATGACACGTCCACTAGTCGTAGCCTTCTTACGGCACGCGTGTGCTGACCCACCCGAGAGTGGTGGAGCGGCTGACCCAAGAGAGACGGTGAGTAGGCTGGTTACCGTAGGGCCCCCATGTACAGTCGAGTCTGGGCTTAGGGGGAATTACCAGCTAGAGGACAGGTCAGTGGCGTATGGTCTGAGTGTGCACACGAGGTTGGGGGCGTCGGACGGCGCCAGCAGGCGCGACCCCAACTAGTCCTTGTTCTGTAGTACTGGTTACTAAGTGTGTCTGAGTCTCCGCCTGGGCGTTGTAGCTAGACACTTGTGACGCTGTGTAAGACGTCGGGGGACGCATCCGGTCATTCTTCTAGTGGGTGGTGCTCCTGTCATGTGACGTGAGATGTCGTGTACCGCGTTCTGTTTCTGTCCGCGAGACGGGACTTCGTGAGTGGTTACGGGAGTGTTCCCGGAGTCAAGGTTTGGGGTTTCTGGTGAGCGTCACCGAGGGCCTTTCCCCAGACAGCGTTGTGTTCACGACGGTGAGGTCGTGACCGTGTTCCTTGACCGAGTGGTTTTTGCTCGAGCCCTTGTGAGGGTAGGCCTTCGCTACGGAGGTATCGTGGCGTTTTCCTAGTAGCGTGGCTAGGGTGGTTCGTGCCTGGTGGTCCCCGATCGTGGAATCGGGTGGTCGGGTGCGTGGCTTGGTTGTCTCCCGACGGGAGACTAGGTCGTGTTTTCTGGTACAGTAGGAGTAGCGACTAGGTCGTGTTTTTTGATGTTCTTGTTGTTACTGTTGTTCTTGCTATTGTAGCTTTCCTTCTGCTGTTGTTTCTCAGTTGGGGTTTACGGGATCCCTACTGGGCCTGTGACAGGAGGCTCACCCCTGCGTTTCAGGTGCGGCGGTTCTTCCTCGTGGTTCGAGGGTGCTGTACGGAGGTTCTTAGTTGCCAGCTTGCCGGGCCAAGTGTTCACTTGGCATGTGATTCATTTTACTGCTTTAGACTGTACTTTCTGTTAGACTGGACTCTGTTGTAGTTGTTTATTTATTTCTGTTAATTGTTGAATTGTCCTACCTTATTTCCTATTCCTTTGTACCTCCACACTCTTTTTTAGCCCTTCCGAGCCTCCCGTTCTTGGGCGGGGGGCCGGGATTCGAATGGTATCGGTCTCCTCCCGGTATCCGGATCTCCGGTCGTCACAGTTGGTATCAGAGCGTGGTTGTGGACGTACATGGGAATTTGAGATATTGTAGTGATCAGAGTCTGTAAGGTTCAGTACAGTCGGCAGCTGGCATTTGTTTCTCGCTTGAGAGCTTGAGTGCGTTGTGTGGTGCGGTGAGGGTGGTTGCTGTTTGCTGCTTTCGTGCCGGCGTGGGGTCTGCGGATCGAGGTCGAGAGCCTTCTCCCACATCGGTGGTGGCCCCGATTGTGTTGCGTTGGGCAGAGGTTGCCGGCGGGTGTATTGCTGTGGTGCTGCGTTCGGGGAATTACAGCCATGCTGCATCGAGAGATGTTGTGATCGTGGTCCGACGGGACACTTGATAAGTGTTATCGGAGGAGCTGACCTGACAGAAGTGATGGTTTTCTTGGTGCTGGAAGGTGCTGTTCCCAGCGTGCGCGATATTCGAGGTCAGGTCGAGTGTAGAGTTTTCCTTCCATTGGTCGGAAGTGTATTGAGTTCTTCCCTTGGTTGGAGGAGATCGTGGTTGGTTAAGGTGGTTGCCTGTGAGAAGCTTTGCCCGTTCCCTGATGTGTAAGGGTGTTGGCGCTGTTCCGGAAGGACAAGTGCCGGCTGGGCGGTATTTTTGAGATTTGCAGTTGGTGTTGCGGTTCCCGAGGTGCGGAGGATCGCAGTATGCGGGGTTGCAGATGGTTGTCGGGATGGTGGATCCTGAGTTGTCGATGTGGTGGCTGTGTGTGTGGATCAGAGTGCGCGGATCGTGGCGTTAGTTGCTGCGGGTGGATTTCTAAGGAAGTGCAGAGCAGCAGAGGATTGGTTCATCGGTGTGTGTTGTCTCCGGCGGCGTGAGACATGTTGTTGCCGTGCCGTCGCTTGAGATATGGTGGTTCGTGGCATTGGCAGGTGGAGAGTTGGGGAAGTATGCTGGCGAGGTTGCCGCATGAGTACCATGTTCTTGCGTTGGAGGTTGCGTTCATGGATGAGATCGTGTTTTGGAGAAGTGTGTCGTAGATTGTAAGCGGTTGTGTGTCTCGTGGCTCAATGATAAGTGTGGGAGTCGGGATTGGCAGTCGTCCTCTTGGATTAATTAAGCTGGAGGTTTCGATGAGATAGGATTCGAAGAGATAGGACGGCGGTCGATGCCTGTGTGTGGAGGTCTCTGATGAGACGTTGGCATGGGATATTGATCCTCAGTCTGCGGCCAGCAAGGGAGGATTCCCCGTAAGTCTGAGTCGAGTGACGTGAAGACCGAGGGGAGATGGAGTCATTAGGTCCCGCCGTGCTCCCCTGAAGGGTAGAGTTGGCGCGGGGATCCATCTGGATGTGGTGGTGGTCTGTGCGAGAGTCAACGGATGGCCTGTCATGAGTTGAATCGTGCCTGCTGGACCGGTGGAGGTTTTCTTTTGACGAATGTCTGGTGACCAGTGGATGGTCTTTCATAGACAGAAGATGATGGTTGTAGGGGCTCGAGAATGGAGAGAGTCGTGTGCCAGCGAGGCCTTTTGGTGGCCGTTTCTGAGGTGTGTTTTCCCAGATGGGATCTGAGTTTTGTCTAAGTTTGAGTTCTGACAGAGTTGGTCCCGTGCTGTTGTGGCGTTCGGCTTGCCGAGTGTGGAGTGGTCCTCGGCATGGAGTCGACAAATTCGAGGTGGTCAGCTGGCCGAGAAGCTGGTGTTTGGTTGGCCCGCCGAGAGTGGGCGTTGACCGGTGGATTGGTTCTTGTGACGAGGATTGCATTCCCTCGGTGAGTGAGAGGGTGGCAGCGATGCCGTGAGTGGTTTCCGTTGTGTCTGAGGTGATACCAGACTTGTGCCTTTGTATTATGCCTGCTCTGGTGGCCGACGTGTGTGCGGCGTGCGGAGCGTAGGCGTTGTTCGTGATTTATGGTCTGGTTGTATCCCTGCTGATTGTGTAAGGTTTCGCACAGCACCTACGGGCGACGCAGCGGATAACAAAAATTTAATTTGCCCGATCCCGGTATTGTGGAAAGCTTAATCTATGCTCTAATCGGTGTTTCTAATACCCTAATTACGGGTTGCGTGTTTCACCTTGCGCGGAACGACGCTGTCCGCTAAGCCCGATGCAGAGAAACCGAGCCGCACAGCTGTACGGCCTCTAGAGCAGATCCACACGGACCCTTGCGCAGCGACGGTACCTCCCCGGCACGACCTTCTCCGGCTCAATCACCTTCTGGAGAGAGAGAGAGCAAGAGGGAGAAAGGGGGAGACTAATCCTCCTCTTAGGCTTAATGCTTGATTAGCCTAAGAGTTGGAAGAGGTGAAGGCTCGAATGAGCTTCACGTAGGTGCCATATATATAGAAGTTGGACCCTTTTCGAAAGACATCAAAAGGACCAAAATTATATATATGACCTTTCCATTATTATACATATGTATTAAGCCCCATTTACACTCCTTTCCAACAGGAATTAAAGGGAATTAATACATACACTTGTATAATAATAATCCGTCACCCAAGAATCCATTGTGTGTGATCCTCTAGGCCCATAGTCACTCTAGTTTAAGGCCCATTAACTTCTAATTCCTAATTAGAAGTAAATTAAACGTATTATTCGCTTCTACAAGAGCCGAATAATAGTTTAATTCATTCCGAACCTTCGATCACGTTGGGTCAAGCAAATCCGCGTGATCCTAGATGACGCCGGGTTTAAACCAGTATGTCTGGTACCTGTAAGTCCACAGTTACCGCATCGATATAATCCCTCGCTCCTTCTATGAGTCTGGTACGATCGAGGGTACGGTATCTGTCAAACCCCATGATCGTGCCATTTGACTATGACCTCCTTAAAGTGTATGACGTCCGTTCTAAACGAACTCACACGACCCTGGCCAGGGATTTAACGGAGCGTCAATGTCATGACCCATTAACTGTCTGATATATACCCGACAGTGAGCGATCCCCTCTTGACCATTGATGATCTTCACACGTATCCTGGAGTGGTTAATGACTCGGCAACTCATGACTTATGGTTAAAGTCACTTAGCTAAGTAATTAAACCATTCCAGTCCTCGTGTAAGATCCGATCAATGTCTCAGGTCAAAGGACCAACGATGCTACTGTGACCGTTGGATCTTCAGTTGACATTAGGTATAATCAACCATCTGAAGATCCAATAGCGGATCAGTTCAGTGCACATCCTCCAAGGACATACACCTACACATATGTGTTGGTGCCCCGCACCAATGACCATGAGACTGGTCACTGACACATCATGTGTACTGGTTTAATAGGTAATCAAAGTCCCCGAGTGATTACCCTCCAACCAGGAACAGTTTAAGGTATGTGTTCATGTAAAGTCAATCTCATGTTCGAGATCCCATCTCGAGCTGACTTTACAACCACATATCCTAGGGACAACGTAAAGTAACACAATCGCATATTTACGCTCAAACACCACTTTATTAATGAACAAGATCGTACAACTATTGGGCCTACCCGACCCGAAATTGGCCTGTAGCACACCAACACTAACAATCTCCCACTTGAACTACAGCCAATTGCCCACAACTTTGAGGCCCATCTTATCCCGATGACGCTCAAATACAGTCTGTGTCAAAGGCTTAGTCAGTGGATCTGCTATGTTGTCTTCTGACGGTACACGCTCTACCATCACATCTCCACGATCAACAATCTCCCGAATAAGGTGAAAGCGCCTAAGAATATGCTTTGACCTTTGGTGAGATCTCGGTTCCTTCGCCTGGGCGATGGCCCCATTATTATCACAAAATAATGGGATGGGAGCTGATATCTCGGGAACTACGCCAAGTTCCAAGATGAATTTCTTCATCCAGACGGCTTCCTTAGCAGCTTCAGCTGCAGCAATATATTCCGCCTCCGTCGTCGAGTCTGCAGTCGTGTCTTGCTTGGAGCTTCTCCAACTGACTGCCCCTCCATTCAACATGAATACAAATCCAGACATGGATTTGCAGTCATCTGGATCTGACTGGAAACTAGAATCTGTGTAAGCTCTAAGCTGTAGGTCCTCTCCTCCATAAAGCAGAAAAAGATCCTTAGCCCTTCGCAGGTACTTAAGGATACCCTTTACTGCCTTCCAGTGCTCTTCGCCTGGATTTGCCTGATATCTACTGACAATGCTTAAAGCATTGGCAACATCAGGCCGTGTACATAGCATTGCATACATGATTGACCCTATCGCCGAAGCATAGGGTACCTTATTCATGTGTGCCACCTCCTCAGAAGTTTTAGGACTCATCCCCTTGGATAGGCAAATTCCATGTCTCATGGGAATGAGACCTCTCTTGGAATTTTCCATCCTAAACCTTTTGAGGATAGTGTCTATGTACATGGATTGGGATAATCCTAGCATCCTTTTAGATCTATCTCGATAGATCCTTATGCCCAGCACATAGGATGCTTCTCCCAAATCCTTCATGGAGAAGGTCTTGGACAACCAAGACTTAGTTGATGTCAACATCGCTACATCATTCCCAATGAGTAAGATGTCATCAACATAAAGGACCAAGAAGGTCACTGAGCTCCCACTGACCTTCTTGTAAACACAGGGTTCATCTTCATTCCGAATGAAGTTGAAAGATTTGACAGCCTCGTCAAATCTTAAGTTCCAGCTTCTAGATGCCTGCTTTAATCCATAAATGGACCTTTGAAGTTTGCATACCTTATTAGGATGTGGCTTGGAGGTGAATCCCTCAGGCTGTACCATGTACACCTCTTCTGACAGGTTTCCATTAAGAAAAGCTGTCTTCACATCCATTTGCCAGATCTCATAATCCAGGTATGCAGCAATGGCAAGGAGGATTCTGATTGACTTAACCATGGCTACCGGCGAAAACGTCTCGTCATAGTCAATGCCTTGCCTTTGACGATATCCTTTCGCCACTAGTCTAGCCTTGTATGTGTCAACCTGTCCATCTGCACCGATTTTCCTTTTGAAAATCCATTTGCAGCCGATAGGGACCTTCCCTTCGGGTACATCAACTAAGTTCCAAACTTTGTTGGTGTACATGGACTGGATCTCTGAATCCATTGCCTCTTGCCATTTCTCGGAGTCTACACTACGGATCGCCTCCTGGTACGACTGAGGATCATCATCCTCATCGATACATACCTTAGAGGACCCCTCTGAGACATGTCCAACATATCTCTCAGGTTCTCTCGGTAGTCTACCAGATCTCCGTAGTGTCAGTGTTTCACCTTGAATAGGATCAACCGATACAGTCTCATCTAATGAGTGTGTGTCTATGGGTTGTGGTTCTTGGACCTCGTCCAATTCTATCTGGCTCCCACTGTTTTTCTGGAGTAGATATTCTCTTTCCAGAAATACAGCTCTCTTGGCCACTAAGACCCTTTGCTCAGAAGGGTGATAGAAATAATATCCAAACGTCTCCTTTGGATATCCCACAAACCTACACTTATCGGTTCTCGACTCAAGCTTATCACTCTCGTTCTTCTTTACATGAGCAGGACACCCCCAAATTTTAATGTGATTAAAATTTGGTTTCCTGCCCTTCCATATCTCATATGGTATAGAAGGAACTGATTTACTTGAGATCCTATTCAATAAATAAGCCGCAGTCTCTAATGCATAGCCCCAGAGAGACAAGGGTAGTCCTGACATAGACATCATGGATCGGACCATGTCTAACAAGGTCCTGTTTCTCCTCTCGGATACACCATTGTGCTGTGGTGTATACGGTGGAGTCCACTGAGAAACTATTCCATGGTCTTTAAGATAAGAAGTGAATTCATGGCTTAAGTATTCACCTCCTCGATCCGATCGAAGAGCCTTAATACTTTTGCCAGTCTGTTTCTCTACTTCATTCTTGTATTCCTTAAACTTCTCAAAGGCTTGTGACTTATGTCTCATTAAATACACATAGCCATATCTAGAGAAGTCATCAATAAAAGAAATGAAATAGAGATAACCTCCTTTTGCTTCTATGGACATGGGTCCACACACATCCGAGTGTATGAGCTCGAGAAGGTCAACAGCCCTCTCACCATGTCCACCAAAGGGAGCCTTGGTCATTTTCCCCATGAGACACGACTCACAGGTATCAAATGGCTTGTATTCGAATGAATTCAAATACCCATTTGAGTGTAAGTGAGAGACTCTTTTCTCACCTACATGACCAAGTCTGCAATGCCATAGATATGCAGAATTCACTTCATCAGCATTGAAATTTGCATAACATTAGAACGTGTATCTAATACATAAAGACCATTGACTAATGAACCATTGGCTATAATCAAACCATTATTCATTATAGAGCACCCAGTGCTATTAAAAGCCAATGTATATCCAATGTTATACAAGCCAGAGATTGAAATAATGTTCTTAATAATATTAGGAACATAATAACAGTCATTCAGCTCCAGAATGACTCCTGAAGGTAAACTGAGGCGTGCAGTCCCGACAGCTTTGGCAGCAACTAAAGCTCCATTGCCCATCCTCAGTTCAATCTCCTTTTTGCCCAATCGCCTTCTATTTGCCAGCACCTGCACAGAATTGCAGATATGAGATGCACATCCAGTATCCAATACCCATGATGTGGATTCCATATATGACAAATTAAGGTCTATGACAAAAATACCTTCATTTAGAATTGCCTTGCAATTCCTTTTCCAATGCCCAGTTTCCCCGCATCGAAAACATTTGTCTTCCTTTTCATTCTTCTTGCCCTTCCCTTTGTCAACCTTGGCGAGCTGCTTACCCGTGGCCTTTTTCTTTCCCTTCCCTTTGTTACTTGTGGTGGATATTTGGGTGCCTTCCTTTTCTTGTTGGCCCGGCCAACAATCATTACAGACGAAGATGGTTTATCTTTCTGCATGGTTCCTTCAGCACTCTTTAACATATTGAGCAGCTCCGGGAGAGTTGCTTCAATCTGTTCATGTTAAAGTTCATGATGAAGGAAGAAAAGGAATCGGGCAATGACTGGAGTATAAGATCAATGCATAGTTCAAGATCCAACTTGAACCCCAATGCATTGAGTCTTTCAATCCACTCCATCATTTTCAGTACATGAGCCTGTACTGAAGAACCCTCAGACATCCGTGTCCTGAAAAGCCTTTTGGAGATGTCATACCTCTCAATCCTACCCTGCTCCCCGAAGAGCTGGCGTAGATTGAGAAGTATACTTCTACAATCAGTCTTTTCAAATTGCCTCTGTAGCTCGGGAGCCATAGAGGCCAACATGTAACATTGGGCAAGGGAGGAGTCCTCAGACCACTTGGCATAAGCCAGTAACTCGCCCTCGTCGGCATCAGGAGCTGGCTCAGAATGAACCGTGTCCAACACGTACGCAATCTTTTCGGCGGTAAGGACTATGCGTAGATTACGCAGCCAATCCGAGTAGTTCGGTCCAGTTAATCTATTTGCATCCAAGATGCCGCGGAGGGGGTTGGACGACGACATTGTAATCTGGATAAGAAATAAAAGACAACTTAGCATGTGTTCAAATTCTAACTTAGATGTGGTTTTCTATCTTAGTTAGTCCCACTATTTTTCGATCGGACTATATAACCCTCAGTATATAGAACGGGAGATCAACGAGATCAACCTAGTGGGTCGGAATCCCAACGAGACTGATGTACGACCTTGTGGAAAGCACAACAAGCCATACACCATCTCAAGGGCAGTCAACAAGCACTTGCATCTAATGCAATATCCGATATTCGGCCCCCGAGAAATCATCCCCTTGTGGAAAGCACAACAAAGGATATTCTCGGTTAGATCTAACCATCATTACTACATAGCAATGAGTTCATGACCCGACCCTTGTGGAAAGCACAACAAGGCCGAGTTCAATTCCTCACCCCATTGAGGCCGAGCCTTGGAGTTTAATCCCGCCCCCAAACTCATGGACCTTGTGGAAAGCACAACAAATCCATGAAATGAAGACGTTCATTCACTCCATAATGATGGAGGGCCACGACGACTCCTAGAGCCACGCTTACCAGATCTAAAATTTAATCGCGAGGGAATTTAATTTTATCTTGATCTCACCCTAGGTGGTAATATAAATATATCCAATATATTTACCGTACCTAGTAGTTTGCACAAAATAAATGCATCCAATGCAAAAATAAACGCAAGTGATCATGGACTTTAACCCTAATGTAACTAAGACATCCGGCCCGCTTCCGAAGCAGCTGGATCGTCCTCGTCGGGTGTGCTCCACGCTTTCAAACTCCGACGCCGCATTAATTACAACTTTTACACGGCACGCAGGCCGGAAAAATTAAATTACATGTGACTCAAATTCCAGCAGCCCTTAGGGCGAGTACAACAATGGAGGAAGATAGAAGTACATTGGAATTTTAACAGAGAGAGAAAGGAGGTTCGCAGACCCCAATTAATTACATTAATCCAAGTCCATGATCACTTGCCAACCCATTCAAATAAAATCAATCAAGGGTTATTTTCTGAAAATAATCCTTACGTTTGAATTTAATAATGGGATGTGCAAACAAAAACAGGCTAGCTTTGTTTAATTTTAAAAATCAAAGCATGATTAACTAAAATTAAACACACAAGCAGGCCAATACAAGGTAAATAAAGTAAAGCACGTAAAGAACCATCATTTTCTACAGGGGCAACTAATTGAGATAATTAATTAAATTTAAATTTAAATTTAATTATCCAATAATCAAATTTAAATTCAAAATTTAAACATGCCAATAATTTAAATTTAAATTCAAACTAATTATCCAATAATTTTGTTTGAAAATAAATTTAAAATAATGTAATTATCCTCAATTAGTAATTTTCTAAAATTCAAAATTTGAATTTAACAATTATCTAATAATTAAAAATTCAAATAATTGAATTTTTCACATTTAACTTCAATAAAATTTAAAATTTAAATTTTTTAATTATCTAATAATTAAAAATTCAAAAACTTAAATTTTACTGAAGTAACTTCAATTATTACCATTTTATCTCAAGGTAAATAGTAATTATCTCACCTCGGTAAATTCAACACGGTTAAATAAAAATTAACTTTTGACATTTACCATCGAGATAACATAATTAACCTACTAGATAAAATTCTATTTAATTTACTGAGCATTTTAATATATATATCTAATATAATATAATTTTACAGGAGCACATAAATTAAAAGGTTAAAACAATTTTTTTTTAAAAAAAAAAATAAAAACTTTTTTTTTATCCGCCGGGTCAACCCCGCGCGCGGGCGGCGCCCGCGCGCGCGGGCGTTGACCCGCGTTGCGGCGCCCGCAACGCGGGCGACCCGCGTTGCGGCGCCCGCGCGCGGGTGCCGCCTGCGGGCGCCCGCGGGCGGGAGCCGCCTGCGGGCGCCCGCCACGCGGACGCCCCGCGTGGGCGGCGCCGCCGCCACGCGGGCACCCCGCGTGGGCGGCGCCCGCCCACGCGGGTGCGCCCGCCGGCGCACTGCGCCGAGCGGCGCAGTGCGCCATGCGGGAGCCCAAAAAAAAATTTTTTTTTTTTTTTTTAAAAAAAATTTGCTGTTTGTATGCCTAGCATCCATGAAGAACAGAGATGTCCAAATCTCTTTCTACAAATTATAATTGAAGATTTTATTGCCCCTAAAGCATGGTTCTAAACAGCGCTAAAACACCGACCAGAGCGCGAACCTGGCTCTGATACCACTGTAAGGTTTCGCACAGCACCTACGGGCGACGCAGCGGATAACAAAAATTTAATTTGCCCGATCCCGGTATTGTGGAAAGCTTAATCTATGCTCTAATCGGTGTTTCTAATACCCTAATTACGGGTTGCGTGTTTCACCTTGCGCGGAACGACGCTGTCCGCTAAGCCCGATGCAGAGAAACCGAGCCGCACAGCTGTACGGCCTCTAGAGCAGATCCACACGGACCCTTGCGCAGCGACGGTACCTCCCCGGCACGACCTTCTCCGGCTCAATCACCTTCTGGAGAGAGAGAGAGCAAGAGGGAGAAAGGGGGAGACTAATCCTCCTCTTAGGCTTAATGCTTGATTAGCCTAAGAGTTGGAAGAGGTGAAGGCTCGAATGAGCTTCACGTAGGTGCCATATATATAGAAGTTGGACCCTTTTCTAAAGACATCAAAAGGACCAAAATTATATATATGACCTTTCCATTATTATACATATGTTTTAAGCCCCCATTTACACTCATTTCCAAAAGGAATAAAAGGGAACTAATACATACACTTGTATAATAATAATCCGTCACCCAAGAATCCATTGTGTGTGATCCTCTAGGCCCATAGTCACTCTAGTTTAAGGCCCATTAACTTCTAATTCCTAATTAGAAGTAAATTAAACATATTATTCGCTTCTACAAGAGCCGAATAATAGTTTAATTCATTCCGAACCTTCGATCACGTTGGGTCAAGCAAATCCGCGTGATCCTAGATGACGCAGGGTTTAAACCAGCCTGTCTGGTACCTGTAAGTCCACAGTTACCGCATCGATATAATCCCTCGCTCCTTCTATGAGTCTGGTACGATCGAGGGTACGGTATCTGTCAAACCCCATGATCGTGCCATTTGACTATGACCTCCTTAAAGTGTATGACGTCCGTTCTAAACGAACTCACACGACCCTGGCCAGGGATTTAACGGAGCGTCAATGTCATGACCCATTAACTGTCTGATATATACCCGACAGTGAGCGATCCCCTCTTGACCATTGATGATCTTCACACGTATCCTGGAGTGGTTAATGACTCGGCAACTCATGACTTATGGTTAAAGTCACTTAGCTAAGTAATTAAACCATTCCAGTCCTCGTGTAAGATCCGATCAATGTCTCAGGTCAAAGGACCAACGATGCTACTGTGACCGTTGGATCTTCAGTTGACATTAGGTATAATCAACCATCTGAAGATCCAATAGCGGATCAGTTCAGTGCACATCCTCCAAGGACATACACCTACACATATGTGTTGGTGCCCCGCACCAATGACCATGAGACTGGTCACTGACAAATCATGTGTACTGGTTTAATAGGTAATCAAAGTCCCCGAGTGATTACCCTCCAACCAGGAACAGTTTAAGGTATGTGTACATGTAAAGTCAATCTCATGTTCGAGATCCCATCTCGAGCTGACTTTACAACCACATATCCTAGGGACAACGTAAAGTAACACAATCGCCTATTTACGCTCAAACACCACTTTATTAATGAACAAGATCGTACAACTATTGGGCCTACCCGACCCGAAATTGGCCTGTAGCACACCAACACTAACAGATTGGTGCTTTTGCGAGAATCAAAGTTTTTCTGTGTTGGGGCTCTAACAGCGTTGTCAGTTGGTGGAGGCGTTCTTCCCCTGCGACTTGGTGCTAGTCCTGAATTTCGAGGATGAAATTTCTTTAAGGGGGGAGGGCTGTAATATCCCAGATTTTTCAGATCCTTGTTCGTGGGTCTCGGATAGGGTTTGTCGGAGTGTCCGACTCCGTTGTGTCTGAAATTTCGTTTCGGACATCTTTTATGTTCGGATCGGCGTGATCCGGAGTTGTTTCGGAGGCCCGGAAGCGTTCCGCGGTTTTTCCGCGTGTGTTTTCCGATTCCCGATGTGTGTTTCGATAATTCTTTCGGAACCTCGTTGCGGGTGAACCGGGCCGTTCGCCAGGGTGCGAGTGGTACCGTTACTATCGGTGCGTTCCGAGGATCGCGGAAATGTGATTTTCTATTTTTCAGCATTTTTTAGAATTTTCGGATTTTCTATATATTAACCACCTTTTCTCTCTCTCCCCTCTCATTTCTCTCTTCTCTCCCTCTCTCTTCTCACGCTCTCCCCTCTCTCCCTCTCTCTCCGGCGGCCGACGGGGTGGATTACGGGCGAGGCGGGGATGGCGCGGGCGAGGCACGGGCGAGGATCGAGGCGGTGGAGGCGTGGTGAAGCTCGGGCGTGGGTTCGTGGAACGGCGAGGCTTCAACGGCGTTTTCTTTGTGGATCGGCGTCCTCGGTGCGTCGAATCTTCGGTGAAGGTAGGGAGATGGACCCTCGACTCGCGTACTTCTTTTCCCGCGAGTTTTGTAGGCCGTGGTGAGCTGAGCGGGCTAAACGGGGCGATTTGGGAAAAATACATGTTTTTGGGGTGTGAGCCGGATCTCTAATTTTACCGTGTTTCTGGGCGATCCAAGGGTTTAGATGCATGCCTAGGGGCTTGGGGATGGTTTCCCCTTTTGTTTCCCCTTCACCTGAGGCTGGACGGGGTGTGGAATGGTTTTTCCCGCGGTTTCCACCGTTTTCGGGCGCAGACTGAGAACGCGCTAGCCTTGGGTAGCGCATTCTTGAAGGTCGCGCTGCCCCGATAGAGCGCGTTCATCGGGGAAGATGAACAGTTTGGCGGTTCCTGTCGCGCTATCGGGCCCCAGCGCGTTCAGGGTTGTCGCGCTATGGACCTATAGTGCGTTCATGTTGAACGCGCTATGGTCCTGTAGTGCGTTCTGTTTGAACGCGCTATAGACCTATAGCGCGTTCTTGGAGGTGACCAGCCGGGCTGCCTGGGGCGGGCGGTCTGCGGCTGATCGTGCTCCCCTCGGACCGTGTGTGTCCCGGACACCCCGTGGAGTTCCGTGACCGTGCCTTTGGGTGTCCAGATGTTCCGTTGTCTCAATTAGCGTGCCCGTGAGTTTAAGGGTCCGAGTGACCTTCTAGCGTTCCGATTGTGTTGTGTTGGTCTCCGGTCGACCCGGTTGTGACCCAGTGGTTGACCTTTGGCCTCGTGAGTGTCCCAGACACCCCGTGGATTTCGTTATCGTGTCTTTGGGTGTTTGGAGGTACCGTGTTACCTCGATAAGCGTGCCCGTGGGGTTGGCGGGTCCGGGTGACCCCAGGTGTTCCGGGCTTCCGTGTTCTTGCTAGATCGAGACACCGTGTATCGGTGTGAGTGCGGTGAGGTTTCCCCGCAAGTCGTTGCTTCTCTGGAAGGTGGCTTCTGAGTGGGTCAAGCGTGTGGCCTTGGACGGTGAGTCCAGTCTCCCAGCCTGGGGCTGGAGGTTTCTTAAGTTCCCTCCTCGAGGGATGGGTCTCGGCAGTTGTGAATTGCCCCGTGAGTTATCGCATTGTGGTTTTGGACCTAGGGATTAGGCCAGATTGACGGCTCAGTGCGGTCGAGGGCAACGGTCTCGACCCCGAGTCTTGTGACTCAAAGACCGTTGAGTTTAGTAGGTCTAGTGGACCATA
Source organism: Amorphophallus konjac (assembly GCA_022559845.1). Lineage (NCBI taxonomy): Eukaryota > Viridiplantae > Streptophyta > Magnoliopsida > Alismatales > Araceae > Amorphophallus > Amorphophallus konjac. Next base: position 48,246,959 of record CM040118.1, on the reverse strand, counting down.
TAGAGTCTGGTGCCGTCGGGCCACCTGTTACTTCGCGTTACTCACGATGGGTGCGTGTGTGGTTTCAGTGTCCACGCTCCGTGACACGTCCACTAATCGTAGCCTTCTTACGGCACGCGTGTGCTGACCCACCCGGGAGTGGTGGAGCGGCTGAACCGAGAGAGACGGTGAGTAGGCTGGTTACCGTAGGGCCCCTACGTACAGTCGAGTCTGGGCTTAGGGGGAATTACCAGCTAGAGGACAGGCTTAGGGCGTATGGTCTGAATGTGCACACGAGGTTGGGGGCGTCGGACGGCGCCGGCAGGCGCGACCCCAACTAGTCCTTGTTCTGTGGTACTGGTTACTGAGTGTGTCTGAGTCTCCGCCTGGGTCGTTGTAGCTAGACACTTGTGACGCGGTGTAAGACGTCAGGGGATGCATCTGGTCATTCTTCTAGTGGGTGGTGCTCATGTCACGTGACATGAGATGTCGTGTACCGGGTTCTGTTTCTGTCCGCGAGACGGGACTTCGTGAGTGGTTACGGGAGTGTTCCCAGAGTCGAGGTCTGGGGTTTCCTGTGAGCGTCACCGAGGGCCTTTCCCCAGACAGCGTTGTGTTCACGACGGTGAGGTCGTGACCGTGTTCCCTGACCGTGTGGTTTTGGCTCGGGCCCTTGTGAGGGCAGGCCTCCGCTACGGAGGTATCGTGGCGTTTTCCTAGTTGCTTGGCTAGGGTGGTTCGTGTCTGGTGGTCCCCGATCGTGGAATCGGGTGGTCGGGTGCGTGGCTTGGTTGTCCCCCGACGGGAGACTAGGTCGTGTTTTCTGGTACAATAGGAGTAGCTGTCGAGCCGAGGTTTTACCGGCCACCGTAGTTACTTTCTGCTTTCTGTAGTTACTGCTTTCTGTGCCGCTGTTGTTTCTCAGTTGGGGTTCCGCGGGATTCCTACTGGGCCAGTGACAGGAGGCTCACCCCTGCGTTTCAGGTGCGGCGGTTCTTCCTCGAGGTTCGAGGGTGCTGTGCGGAGGTTCTTAGTTGCCAGCTTGCCGGGCCGAGTGTTCACTTGGCATGTGGTTCGTTTTACTCATTTAGACTGTACTTTCTGTTGGACTGGACTCTGTTGTAGTTGTTTATTTATTTCTTTTAATTGTTGAATTGTCCTGCCTTATTTCCTATTCTTTGTACCTCCACACTCCTTTTTAGCCCTTCCGAGCCTCCCGCTCGTGGGCGGCGGGCCGGGATTCGAATGGTATCGGGCTCCTCCCGGTATCCGGATCTCGGGTCGTCACAGATCCCGCCGGTGGGGGGACGACATGGGGGTGAGGGACACGAGGGGGGTGGTCTGCCGCTGCCGGTGGGGGTGGGGGAGGGGGGGCGGTCTGCCACCGCCGCAGCGCCGGTGGGGGTGGGGGGGGCAGTCTGCCACCGTTGCAGTGCCTGTGGGGGTGGGGGAGGGAGGGGGGGCGTCTGCTACCGCTGCAGCCGGTGGGGGTGGGAGTGGGGGAGGGGGGGCGTCTGCCAACGCTGCAGTGTCGGTCGGGGGGTGAGGGAGAGGGGGGAGAGGGGGGCGTCTGCCACCGTCGCAGCAGTGGGGGATGGTGGGGGACAGGGCTGGGGGGACAGTGGGGGACGGTGGGTGCCGGGGAGGTGGGGGTGGGGGGATTAAAAAAATTCAATTAAATTTTTAGTTTAAATAAATTTAGTTTTGTTAGTTTTAAAATTTTAAACTTAGATTTTATTAGTTTTTTAAATTTTATTTTTGATGTATTATTTAATTCATTTAATTGTAGATGTTTTAAATTTAAATTTAAATTTAGTGATAAATATTTTACAAATGATTTTAAATTTATAGATAAATTTACAGATTGTAAATTGTATTAGATGATTCTATATAAAATTTAATTTGTATAAAAAATTAAAGATTTAATTTAGATGTATTAAATAATGTATTTATTTTTACATGTTGTAGAATTAAATTTATTATTTTAATTAAAATTTATTTATAACAAAAATTGTAGATGTAATTACTATGTATTAAATAATGCTTTTAGTTTAACATGTTGTAGAGAAAAATTATTATTTTTATTAAAATTATATTTGTAACAAAAATTGTAAAATTAATTTAGATGTGCTAAATAATACATTTAGTTTTACATGTTGTAGAAATAATGATATTATTTTCATTAAATTATATTTGTAAAAAAATTATACATTGAATTTAGACTTATTACTTAAATTTGTTAGTTGTAGATGTAGAATATGAAATTTCTTATTTTTGGAAAAATCATACATGGTTTATTTGTAAATTATATTCGATGGATGTACGTAAATTTTAATTTACTAAAAAATTAAAATATATTTAATTTATATTAGTTCATTAACAAATTTAGTGATATTTATAATTTATATTTCTTAAATTTAGGAGATACAGTTAAGCACTCTATGGCTCCTAAGGAACGACCAAATGACATTGGATGGTCACACGGAGTTATGTTGGATGGCAACCGTAGGTGTTGGCGTTGCAACTACTGTAAAACAGAACACCGGGGAGGAGGTGTGTCTCGGTTGAAGAAGCACTTGGCAGGAGGAGCCGGTGCGGGATACTCTGAGGTTGCTGGGTGTACCCATGTGCCTAGAGATGTGAAACTTGCAATGGCCAGGCACCTGCGGGAGAAGAGAGTTGAGATGCAAGAAAAGGAAAAAAAGAAGAAAAGAGATGAAGCGACAGTTAGCGGAAGAGCAAGCGGCAGCGACGAGGATGAATGCGCATGGACAGCTAGTGACGAAGACCAACAAGGGCGTACTGACCAGCCTAATGTGTTTGTCACGGTGAATGATCCATATGAAGCGGAGTTTCGTGAGGCAGTACGTCAGAGTAGAGATGAGGCAAGACATCCCGAGGAGACGAGAGTGCGAAGCCGCGAGGCGGCAAGGACCGGAGCATCAGGCAGTCGTGGTTCATCTACGACTCGACAACCACGGGGCATGAGGAGTTATTTCACTGGTGACTCGGGTTCACAAAGAAAAAGGACACAATCGATCAACATTGAAGATGTGGAGCCCGGTGCACTATCCCGAGAGCATGGCAAGCAAACGAGGGTGGATGATGCATATGGCCAGAAGGGGCCTAAATGAAACTTGGACAGGCCGTTGCAAAATTGTGGCACCACGCGGGTCTGCCTTTCAATGCGGCCAACAGCCCTTACTACATGCCAATATTTCAGGAAGCACAAGTTTTTGGGTTACACGTGCATCCACCTACATCAAGAGAGTTGGCCGGCATATATCTTGATGAACAAGTTGCTGAGATCAAGAGTTATGTTGACTCATTCAAACAAAAATGGTCAAAGTACGGAGTCACACTAATGTGTGATGGATGGTCAGGTACCACAAAAAGTAGCCTGATCAACTTTCTTGTTTATTGTGACAGACATGTTTTCTTTCACAGATCAGTGGATGCGTCAGGCCAAGTCCACAGTTACCAATATATTTTGTCATTGATGGAACAAGTGGTGACCGAGATCGGGGAGGAGTATATTATTCAAGTGGTGACAGACAATGGCTCGAACTATAAGAAGGCTGGGGAGGAGCTGATGAGGACGAGACGACACATTTTCTGGACCCCCTGTGCAGCACACTGTGTAGATCTGATGCTGAAAGAGATTGGTCAGCTTCGTGTAGTCAAATCTGTGGTTGAGGTGGCACAAAAAGTCACGAAATATATCTACAACCACACACTTGTATTGGCATGGATGAGAGAGCATTGTGGCGGTGAACTGTTGAGGCCCGCATCACACAATTTGCCACCAACTACATCGCATTGCAGAGCCTTCTGAAGCACAATGATGGGTTGAAGCAAATGTTTAGGGGTGAGACTTGGCTGAGTTCCTCTTTTGCCGCTTCACGTGAAGGAGGGGAGGTCGAGGGGATCGTCAACACCAGTAACTTTTGGGATAGAGTGAAGATATTAGTATCATTGATAGAGCCACTGTATGAGGTACTGAGATGTGTGGATGGGGATAGAGTACCAACCATGGGGTTGGTGTACAGCAAAATTGAAGCTGCAAAGCGGAAGATTCTTGGGACGTCCAAGAAATATGGACCCACCATCTTAGAGATTGTGGAGACAGATGGGACAGACAAATGAGCCGTGATCTTCACATGGCAGGTAAACATTTACATTCTCTAACAAGAAATGAGCCGTGATCTTCAGATGATACAAAAATGTTGCACCGTCTTGTGATTGCAGCGTACTACCTACACCCGGCCTTTCAATATGCTCGGGGCCTCGCTTATGACGATACTTTGATAGAATCCGTCAACATTGTGGTAGACCGATTGTCTCGCAGGCCAACAGATGCTGATGATGCGTTGAATGAGGTATACTTGGATATTTTGCCATTGAGAATATGAAATGAAATATGCACTTATTATTTCCGATAATGCAGATGAAAATATTTAGAGAGGCAATTGGTTCATTTGCGACACCTAATGCCGTGGCCAGCCGTGACAGACTCGATGCAGGTAATGTATCTTCACAATGCACATTGTATAGCTCGACAAGTAATTTTTGCATCTAATTATTATATTGTACGTCATCTGCCTTAATCACAGCTGAGTGGTGGCTAAATTACGGCACAAGTGCACCGACATTAAGGAAGATCGCAATGAGAGTTCTATCACAAACATCCTCGTCGAGTGGGTGTGAGCGAATTGGTCGACATTCTCCTTCTTACATACTAAGCTGAGGAATAGGCTAACACACCGCAGGCTGGACAAAATGGTGTATGTTCATTACAACATGAAGCTAAAGGTTCGGCATGTGCAGATGGATACAAGGAGAGGAGAGGGAGATTACGACCCAACAGATGTTGTGTACTTGCGAGACGATGATGACCCTATGGTTTCATGGGTTGCAAGAGCCACAACTGAGCGTGGTGAGGCAGAACTTGACGAGGAGGGCGAAGAACCAGGCGAGACACCACGACCTAATACTTTTCTCGCAGCAGGTGTACAGCAGGCAGTGGGGGAGGGAGATGACATCGATGTGCAGATGGGTGGTGACGAGTCAGTAACGGGACGTGATGAGGAAGTTAATTTGGATGAAGACCTCATCATTGGGGGTGGAGACACATCGTATGCGTACGATGATACAGCATGGGAGCGATTGATGCAACCTCCAGCAATTCAGCGTCCACCGCCAGCTCAGGTGAAATAATATATACAAATCGAATCGCATATTTGATTAGAGAGCGTAGGCATATATCTATGTATGATGATGTAAGAAATATATTGTAGGGCGAGCCGACAAATGAACAGTGGTCCCGGGTTGCTGCACCGCGACATTCAATATCTACGGAACCCAGAAGGTTATCCACTTCTAGAGAGGCTAGGGGGAGTTCATCATTTAGAGATGTGAAATTATATTGCATTTCTACATTTATATGTTGTATTTCATTGGTAATTGAATATATTATCCTTTCAATTGTGTAGCCTTCGGTAGCATCGAAACAACCATCTCAGTCTGCTGCGTCACGACGCTCAACATCTAAGGCACCTAGTCAGTCGTCTCAGGTATACGTATAGACTTACACAGTACAAAGTAACTTGAATGATTATCTAACAAAGCGTCCGCTTCTCAGACATCAAGAGGGACACAACATGCAGTAGTTAAGCCGCCGCCTGCTCCACAGAAGAAAAAATCATCATGGACCACATTATTCAGAAGCAAGAAGGACACGCAACCACCATTAAATCCGATAGATATTGCAGACTTGGAGACATTAGATCCCAATGCAGATGACGACACTCCCGAGCCCTCTATTGAGCCCCGCATCAGTGGGAGTCATGACTCCGATGATGATAGTACACCGACAGGGTCTTCATCCCATGGAGGTGGCGGTTCTCAAGGTGGTCAACAGAGTCGTCGTGGGGATACTAGTGCTGGTGGCAGAGAGTACAGCAGTGGTCAAAGTAGAGGTCATGGGGGCCGCGAACATGCCGCATGGACAGAGGAGCAACACTTCACACATGCCACGCAAGATGAGGACCACGGTGCTCCACCGACTAGGGACGAGACGGGCAGCTGATCATTGGGATCCCTACTATGGAAGTTCTGTTGCAGACAGTACCAGCTATCAAGGCATGCTGTCTGATTTTGAGAGGATGAGCACACATGACTCTCAGGGATCTGGAAGCGAGTATGGACGGTCATGGCCGCAACAGCCGATGTATCATGCGATTCAGATAGCAGTAGTTCATTCTTCCCATCGTATCCATATCCTCATGCCCATGCTTCAATGCCGCAATATACCGAAGAATACGATCAGCCCTCAGTTGAGCCACCGCCGGTCGTGTACGCACAAGGTTCGCAGCAGTATGAATACTACGTACGCATGTACTGGGAGAACTATGCAGGTTCGATGCGTTATGAAGACTATCTGTCCTATCTGCGGACCACATTTAATGTCAGATTGTTTGGAGATGGATGTGGCCCAGTTTGAGCCCATATGATTAGGAGTATGTATCATGTGTTTATATTTATAAGTAACTAATAATTAATTGTAAATTTCTTCATATCTTGAGTTTTGTACTTGTCATTGAAGTTACTAATGTAAAATTTTACAACATTTGTAAGTCATCATGGACGGACGACGTCACCCTGCATGGGAGCATGGTTACACTGTTGAGGGTGATCGACATGTGCACTGTAGATACTGCGGACATCGCGTCACCGGCATACACAGATTTGCAGAGCACCTTGCGGGAGTGGGACGCGATTGCCGTGCATGCGACCGAGTTCTAAGGGATGTCCGACATTACTTTCTGACACAGTTACGGGAGGGATATGTTTCTCGTAGCAGAGTCGGGGCATCCTCTTCTACGTCCAGGGTACCCCCACCACTAGCACCGGGCGGAGCAGGATCTTCCTCCACGTCCAGAGTTCGAGCAGCACCAGTACCAGCACCAGCACCAGTCGCACCAGTAGCACATGATAGAATTGAATGTATAGATGTAGTGAGGGCTTTTTTTAGAGATTTTCATGTACCCTCCACCGCTGCACATGACCATCATTTGTGCAGATGGTTACATATTTTCAGTCTCACCCACATGTACCTCCACCCACTAGGATAGAGTTAGATTATACGGGTCATCAGTCTCATGTATCTGATTCTGATTGGGATTCGGGATTCACAGATGACTCAGATGAGTGAGTTTTAGTATTTTATACTTCATGACTGGAGTTGAATGATGTCATTATTATGTCTATGTTTACTTTAACATATTAAGTGAGTTTTTTTATCTCTTAGAATAAGATGTTTAATTAAGAGGTGTAATATGTTATTTTTATACAATTAATTATGTGTAATTTAGTATGGATCTATTATCATAAAAAATAACTATACATTCTAATATTATTAAATATATATATCATTTATTCTTTAAATAAAATTTTATTAAAATTTTATTTTTAAAAATATAATTTAAAATTTAAAAAAATCAAAAAATCGCGTGTCCTGTCGAGAGAGCTGATCGGGTCACTGGACGACCCGCTCGACCCGACCCATCCTAGGCCGAGACTGGGTCGATCGGGTCAACAAACCCTGCTGGCACATTGTGCAAAAAGATGGAGAGAAGGAGACGTGGATATGCATGTGAAGATAGAAAAAGATATTAAAAGATATTAAAAGCATTTTGGTCTTCTTTAACTTCGGTTAAAGATCAATCAAAGTTAAATAATAGATGATGGCAAGAGTATTTTTTCAAGTATTCCAATGTATCAAGGTCATTGATAGTAATAGCTTTGCAATGATGATAATTGTGTGATTGTTCATGTAACAGAGGTATGTTTTGTAAATTTTTCTGAGAGAGAGAGAGAGAGGAACAATTTTCGTCGGGACATTTTGAAAGAATCCAACTGGTACTATTTATTATCCGTTACGCTCAAAATTTCTGCAGATAACGGCCAATCATGAGGCCCCCGCGTCCGGGCTATTTCAAATGCAAAAGCAAAGAAAAGAAAACCCGGTCCGGCCCGGTCCGACCCCATTTATTTTCTTTTACTCGGACACTATCCCAAAATGCCCGCCCTGTGCTCCACCAGCGCGGCTCCCCAGAAAAGGCATGGCAAGCCTTCGAACAGATCAATCTAACTTCCTAAACTACCCCTCATAGTTTGCTAAAATAACGACGACGCCCGCCAGAGACCCACCGGCGGGTTTGCTTGAAGGTGGGTAAGGGGGGGGGCGTGGGGGATGGGGCGAGGATGGGTGGATATTTGTGGGGATTGGTAGGGGTTTTTCCGTCATTGTGGCGCCGCATTGGTGCACTAGTGGACAAGGGGCTTGAGCGCTCTGCCCGACGCCCTCCCTGCAGGGCCTCCCTCCCTCCCTCAAAACTGTTTCCCTCTCCGGTCACCGTCCAAGTAATCTTCTGTGTATGTGCCTTTGTGTGTACGTGAGAGAGAGAGAGAGATAGAGGAGCTGTTCAGTTCTCCTCTCCTACCCACCCACACACACACACACACACACACACACAGGAGCTTTCGAGCTCTCCAACCCAGTACCCAGAGAGATAGAGATAGAGAGAGAGATACACAGTTTAGAGAGAGAGAGGGAGAGAGGGCGTCCCAAGGGGCACATGAAGCTTGAGGGGGACGGTGGGCGTAGCTGAGAGGGTGTGAGGAAGAGGGAAGCATATCTCTCCGGAAGTGAAGTTGCAGTCTTTTTCCGTCCAGACATAACAGGAGGGTAGGAGGAGGGGTTGCTTCCCCCTTTAATGGGGGAGGGGGGGGGCTCCGGGAGCCAAAAGGGAGCACCGCCTTTGAAGACCAAAGGGCACAGGGTAGCGGCAAAGGGCGATACCTGTGAGGCGTTTCCCTGAAGAAAAATTTTCCAACAGCAGAAGAAAGTTCCTTTCTTCTTCTTCTTCTTTTTTTTTCCGCTTGTTTACTGTGTGAAAGTCCGCCATCATCTGAAGAAAATAGAAGAAGGGGTGGTGACAGGAGAAGGAGGGCAGGGTTTGTCACAAGCATCTGCAGCAGCAACGAAAGAAGAAGAAGAAGCAGCAGCAGCAGCCGCCGCAGGAGAAGAAGGGAAATGGGGTGTTGCCAGTCGAGGGTGGAGCAAGAGGAAACCATGGCGCGATGCAAGGCCCGGCGCCGCTACATGAAGCAGCTGGTGAAGGGGCGCCAGGCCTTCGCCACCGCCCACTTCCTCTACCTCCGTTCCCTCCGCTCCACCGGCGCCGCTCTCCTCCAGTTCGCCAACGCCGAGACCCACCTCCGCCACCCCCAACTCCACCACCTCCCCCCTTCCCCGCCGCCCACACCCCCGCCCCGCCCCCCGAAGGCGCCACCCTCCCCGCCCCAGCCCCCTCCCCCGCCGCCGCCGCCCCTCACCCCCATGAGCCCCTGCTCCGACAACTGGACCTCCGCCACGGCGTCCCCAACCCTCCACCCGCCGCCCCCGCCGCCGCCACCCTCCTCGAGCTGGGACTTCTGGGACCCCTTCATCCCCTCCTCCTCGAGGTCAGTAACTGAGGAGGAGTGGGAGGAGGCCGCCACCACCGTCCCCGAGGTAGCCGTGGCCGCCAACACGGCGCCGGCGCCGTCGGTCATCAGCGGCTTCTCCAAGGACTCCACCAATGAGCTCGCGATGGTGGTCTCCAGGAACAGGAAGAGCCTCTCAGAGATCGCCAAGGAGCTCGACGACTACTTCCTCAAGGCAGCAGAGACCGGCAACCGGGTCTCCGCCCTCCTGGAAGCCCCCAAGTGTGGGTTCTCTTCTGATCAAGGGCTAACAGGCAAGTTCTTTCTCTCTCTCTCTCTCTCATCAAGATATGGTGGGTCTGACTGGTTCACTGTGCTGACCGTTGTTTCCTCCTCTGTTCTTGCAGGCAAGCTGTGCAGCTACGGAAAGAGCCTGAGCCCGTTGCGGTGGCCATGGGGGTGGAACCCGAAGTCGAGCCAGTTCAGCGGGTTCGAGAGGCTGGGGGAGGGAGCGATGGTGGGGAGGGACGTGCTCCTTGGTGGCGGCGTCAGTCACTGCTCCACAGTGGAGAAGCTCTACGCATGGGAGAAGAAGCTCTACCTTGAAGTAAAGGTAACAACTCCTCCATCTGTTACTGGGGTTAACATCTCCTTTCTCCCTCTTGTTTGTTCACTGCCCCCACAAGGGGAGTTCTTTGTGTTTGTCTCTTCTTCTCTTTCTCTTTTTCTGTTCTTGTCTTGTTCCCCCAGTTACCCTGGTGGAGACCCAGCCTTCGGTTCTCTTTGCTCGGCCAATGGAATCCCATTTGGGTTGGGGGAGCACTACCAACTTACCAAGACATGTAAAAATGGGACCTTTATGGTGTTCAAGTGTTCTTTATTCTTGCATGCTATTAATGCTTGGTTCTTGTGAGCCCCAAGAATTCTAGTAGAACTTGGAAGGGAGGAACTATATTTTACACAAACCTTGTAACGTTGGTGAGAAAGCAACAGGCAGAGATCCCCCCCCCCCCCAACCCTCATGCTCACATGTGACATGTCCACCACCATGTGTAATAATATGTTGCTTTCTTCTGTTGTCTTGTTCTTGTTATGTTTGAACTGATGAGACTGATTTTGGACTTGGGCTGTTGCTGCTGCCGTGTACAGAACAGGGAGAGGCTGAGGGAGGAGCACGAGAAGACGGTGGCGCGGCTGCGGAGGCAGGAGGCGAGGGGGGCGGACTACCTCAAGGTGGAGAAGAACAGGAAGGAGGCGGAGCGGCTGGAGTCCCGGATGGCCGTTGCGGCGCAGGCCATGGACGCCACCTCCGACGAGATCGTGCGGCTGCGGGAGTCGGAGCTCTCCCCCCAGCTCCTCGAGCTGCTGAGCGGGTCAGCTTCTCCCCCCGGCCCTCTTCTACTACTTGCCCATGAAGCCGCTAAAGAGAACACACATCTTCGTCTCTAGCCTTCTGCGTATGTGCACGTTTTGGGGCCGTGCCCCACCTTCATGCACTCTGTGTTGCTCCTCTGCTCTGAACGGTTGACGCCGTCAGCGTCAACTGGAGCCTCCCTGCCGGGTGCTGATTGGCTGACCACGTCAAAGTCAACTGTGGGCTTCTCGGGGCAGGCGTCGAGCGGCAGTCTTACGCCTCATCACCTAATGGCACAGTTATAAATGGGAGTAATGGGGACTAGAAACCCACTACGTCATGTGCTTAATTTCCTCTCCTACTGCACCATAAGGAAGAATGAAGAATGTTTTGCTCATCATGGCTTCTACTGGAAACGAAACAAAAGAAAACAAGACAAAGTTCTAGGCGTTTTTATCTGGTTGGAAGAAATTACTACCCCACTGAGCTAGTGTTACAGAGCATTCACCTCTCTCTCTCTCTCTCTCTCTCTCTCTCTCTCTCTTTCTATCTGCGTGTGCATGCTGTGTTTCTGCTGACACCTGTCTCCATGGGAATTGGCAGGTTGATGTCCATGTGGAGGAGCATGTACGAGTGCCACCAGGTGCAGACCCACATCGTCCAGCAGCTGGAGTTCCTCAACGCGGCGGCCGCCACCCCCACCTCCGACCTCCACCGCCAGTCCACCCTCCAGCTCGAGCTCGAGGTCCAGCGGTGGCACTCCTGCTTCTGCGCCCTGGTGCGCTCCCAGCGGGACTACCTCCACTCCCTCGCCGGCTGGCTCCGCCTCTCCCTCTTCCAGCTCCACCGACCAGCCCCGCTCGCCGCCGCCACCCACCTCCACTCCGAGATCTACTCCCTCTGCGAGGAGTGGCAGCTCGCCCTCGACCGCGTCCCCGACAAGGTGGCCTCCGAGGGCATCAAGAGCTTCCTCACCGTCGTCCACTCCATCGTCCTCCAGCAGGAGGAAGAGCACCGCCAGCGGAAGCGCTCGGAGTCCGCCAGTAGGGCGCTGGAGAAGGCCGGGGCGGAGCTCCGCTCGGCCGAGACCCGGTACGGCCCCTGCCCCCCGCCGGAGGACTTCAAGGAGGCGGCGCGCCAGTCGCCGCTAGCGGCGAAGCGGGCGAAGGTGGAGGCGTTGAGGGCCAAAGCCGAGGAGGAGAAGAGCAAGTACGAGAAGACCTCGGGGGTGACGAGGGCCATGACGCTGAACAGCCTGCAGACGGGGTTCCCCAACGTGTTCCAGGCCATGACGGGCTTCTCCGGGGTGTGCATGCAGGCCTTCGAGTCCGTCTACAGCCATCGCCGGAGCTCGGAGGGGGGGAATGGCCTGAAGCTGCTTCTGCCTTGAGATCACTAGTACTGTTAGTGTTATATACAAACTGTACACAGTTTTCTTACGTAGTTGAAGGTTGGTGGGGGGATTTGCATGCAGAGGCTGCTCAATGGGAGCTGGGAAAAAAACAGGTGCTGACTGCACAGGCACGCTGCTTCCCCCGTGAGAGCTCCCGGGGAAAGGGGGAGTTCATGGTGGGGGTGGCAGGCATCATCAGGTGTTTGCTTGCTGAATGCTGACACAGATGGGATTGTAGGGGTGTTTGGTCAATCTGTGCATTTGATAAAAATTTTGGGTTGATCTGTTCTTATTAGTTATATATGGTGTTTCGGGAGGAAGAAGGAAGCTTCACGTGGAAAACTGACCGGTGTTCTTAATTTTGGCTTTTTTTCTTTTTCTTTTCTTTTTCTGTTTGGCTTGGATTGCTTGGATGGAGAATTTGGTTTATGTTGCATTTTGAATGGTGTCCATGGGGTTCAGGTTGTGGTGGTTTTTGATTTTAAAATCACATACACGTTCTAGATAAATATAGAATTGGCAGTGTTCCATCAGAGGTGCCTTTGTGGTGTTCTTGATTCTGAAATCATAACCATTTTGTTGTTTTCTTGCAATTCCCTTTTCTGGGATAAAAGCATAGAGGTACCTCCCAGAGAGAGAGACTACAAAAAAAACTCATATGGGTTAATTTTATATATACCTTCCTTGGAGTATTGATTTCATATATGTCCTCTTTCCATGTAAACTATCAAAATTATTATCCCTCGTTGTTGATATCATATATACTATAGTTATTAATTGATCATTTTAAAAATATCGCTGAATGATGAAAGATGCCTCCAATGTTCATATCAACCCCAAGCCTCTCCACTCAGACCTTGAGAATATTTCTGTCATTTAATAATACTTTTAAATTTTTTTGGTTAATAATAATGATATACATGAAATTAACCCAAATCATATCGGTGTGTACTTTTACAGGAATTACTTTGCTGGTCTTAATATATACACTTGCTTCTGCACTTAAAACTGATATCTGAGTCATTTGAACTATCTTGTTAAATTTAATTAGCTTCCCCATTCTCCTATCTTTCAAGTTTCAAGAATCTCTCTCTCTTCTTAGGTTGCATTTGTGAGAAGGTAAATTAAAAAGACAGCTCATGGAATGATTCCAAGACAAAATGAAGATAAATTTCAAGAATCTAATTGCTTGACACACAAATTAGATGTCAACCTTGAGATCATGGTTGTTGACTTTTTTATAGTGCTGTTGGTCTCTGCCTGGGAAATGTGGCATGCGTATGAATCAGTTTTTATTCTCACTCCAAATTTTGTCAGAATCTAATTTTTTAAAAATAAACAAATTCATTAAACGTTATGAAGCTCTCAACCGACCCTTAAAACATAAGAGGTTATTTATTCTGTGTACTTCTGATGGGAGAGCTGCTTTTAAGCATCGAGATAAAGAAAGAAGCCCGATGGCTAGAATTTTTCGAGGGAAGTAAATTTTGATTTCGAATCTCACCTCTTTTGGTTGTGCGAGAAGAACCATAGATGTTTCTATGACTAAGATCCAAATACTCCCACACAATTGGTGGAACACATAAGAGAGGTATTGCTCCACGTGAAGAGACCTTCTGAAGTCCAGAAGCAACACACGAGTAAAGAGAAATAAACACCTGACACTGAAAATAAATCTCCTAAAATTAAATTTTGTATTAAAAAGGGCCTATAAGAAGTTCTAATAATAGGAAAAATCGATATTAGATTATCCTAGGCAGCATGTCAAATCTTTTAACAAGATAACAGGCTTAATTTATTGTTTGGTAGATTGAATTATGAGAGGAATATTAATCTCATACTTGAAAAGTCCCCCCCCCCTCTCTCTCTCTCTTCTCACACACACACACACACACACTACTTTCCATCACACACACCCTACTTGCATGGACTCATTGTGCGAGGCCTTTACCTCCAGAACAGTGATGACAAATAGGAAATGGATAAGCACATTAAGGGCAAGACTTGCAAACAGAGATGCAACTAACCTTATGATGTATCCACAACGACAGCGAAAAAATAAAGAACCAGATGAATGGGGAAAAAACACAGGAGTAGATCTATGAGAATATGCACAGGATTCATTTCTGATTATTTAGAGGATGAACAACAAAAAAACTGAACCAAAAAAAGGAAAAAAAACAAAATGCTGCAAGGTGACAGCAGCAAAACAACACCATCCTATGATGTCCTCCATTGCAGCTCAATCTGAATACGGCCATTTTTAGAGTCAATCAGATGGTATTTTTCATTGATTCTCTTGTTGGAGATCACGTCGGTGAGGTTAATATCGATGTATCCGAGCAATTCCTGGTTGGGCAGAAAACAAAGCAAATGGAAGGTTTGTCGTGGAAACAGCAAACAAGTGATCAAATGAAAGAAAAAGAACAAGACAAACAGATCTACTACAAAGTTGGACATCAACAGAGAGGAACAAGAACAAAAATCATTAAAATAACAATGATAGTTTTGAGCATCCAATGCTCAAAATAACATCTATGAACATCATTCACACCGATCATTTCTATTAAACAGCACACTTGGAACTATGCATGACTTTCCTCTTTCTGAAAGGTGACTAAATGTGATATTCATTCGTAAGAAAATAGAAAAAGTACAAAGGTGTATGTGAAGCAAATATTTCCAAAAATGCCAATGCACATGAGAAGTTCCTGGATGGATGATCTAATAACACGATAGATCACAAAAGACCAACACAAGTATACCTAAGTTAGGCAGTCAAGTTCCTCCATTGCTTGATGTCCTGCATAATAATATAATCATCTGTGATTTTAAGCATCACGGCAATAGACGACCCCTCCTTAGACTGAACTGTTCTTCACATGTCCCACCACTTCTTTTCAGGCTTAATAATACAGGACCTCTTCCACCACTTGATAAGATCATCCATACCCCCAACTGATGCCCATTAAAACCCTAAAGCTCTCAGCATGACCTTCCACATTCAAAAACCAAATGATCAGCCGATTCAATCTAAATTCCGCAAAGAACACAAAGATGTGGTGTCTTTTCTTTAAGAAATCTGATTCCGCCACTTGTAAAGAGCCTATTGAGTGCACATTCCAAAGGAAAATTCTGATCTTAATGGGAAGGAAATTAGACCAGACTATCTTTCCAGCCCATCTCCATCATCGTAAGCCTTCAGAACATCAAATAATGAATCCACGGAGACATCCCCAAATTCTTTTATCCTTACCAGAATTTGCTGTCACTAACGCATACAATTGGCTGAACCATCTTGCGAAGGGCTGACCAGAGTAGTACTTGTCTTCCCAGAACCAGAAGAATCCGCCATTTCCCACCTGAAGAATAGTAGAAACTGACCAAAATCTCTAATCTTAAAAACGTTTCTCCATATAGGTAAGAGAGGAGACCTACTGTGGATTAGTGCACACCCTAGTATGGCCCCTGAATATTTCTCCTTTACAACCTTAGGCCACGAGGCTTTCCCCTCATCCCCCAATGTCCAAAGCTATTTGGCTAGGATTGCTTTATTGAATCAACCTTCATGAGCCCCACCCACCTTCGTCCTTATACCAATCTGGCAGTGATACCCGACGGACATATCTACCCCAATTGTGTATAAAAAAAATGGCACTAAGGCAAATGTTTTGAATATAAATTGGACCTCCCCTGAATACTTTGTCATGGCGTACCTCAGGCTCCAATCGCAGATAGCATGCGGTAGCATAGCTAGTAGCTTGGGATGCACTCCCATGCCATGAACTGACTGTAATTTTCTGAAAGGAATCCCCATTCCTTGTACCGTTGTAAAGGTGGTCTGAATGGAAAACAGCTGTCCGAAGATCCTCCAAACCATTTGGCTAACTGGACAGGTGATGAGAAGATAACCAATGTCCTCATTCTCCTCCTCACACAAGCAGCAGATAATATCACAATTTGGTTATCAGTTTAAGTTAACTGCATATGTGCTTATTAAATCATCTTGGGATAACTTTGGAGGAGGGTTTCAGGGCACCAATGAAATTTTCGGAGAAAAATGCAGCCAGGAACCACTCACCCTTTGAAATCAACCTGATCAAGAACGGCAATATATGCAGCATCAAGTAATCTATGTACAAATAACAGGAAAACATATAAAGAAAAGAATAGATTTTGTTTGGAAGTGTAGAAAAGAATAGAATTAACAGTATAATACACGACAAGATGCCTACCTTGGAGTGTATGCCAATACTTGGTGGCCTGCTGACAACCTCAACATGTATTCTATCGTTGACAGGTGGTCCCTCACACATGAACGTAAATTCCTCCTCCCATCTTGGATCTCTGTTTTTCTTTATGTGCTGTGCATGCAGAATATTGAATTAATAACCAGAGGGGTAATTTGGGACACCAAAATACTCCCTAACTAAGAAGAAACACAGAAAACTTAATTACCTTAGTCTTCTTCTCCTCACCCCTGAAAAGGATGCGGACAAATGGATTGGTGTGGTGCTTGCCCTCAAGATCCTGAGCTTCATGTATTATAACTACTAGCAGACCACCGCCAGCTGGAGTCCCTTCAGGAGCCTTTTCCACTGCAGCTGAGCCCTCATCAAAATTCGCTGACTCATCCTCCTTAAAAGGCTTGTATTCTACTTCAACAACTACTTGGCCACGCGATTTCTCATTTTGAGGATCATTCATTTCCATGTTTTTAAGAAGGTCGAGTGTCAATGTTTTTGTCTCATCAGGAGTAAGATCCTTTAGAGGAATAACATTCATGCCCATCTTATCATGCTTCCCGATCTATACAAAAGGAAAGGTGCATAATAAGCATTGAAAAATGTTTAGAAACTGACAAACTAAAGGAGAGAAATTATGAGAAAGTTATATCTGCCAAAGACGACAGGACATGCCTGTTCCCAGTCATAAACAGTAAGCTCCAGAGCTTGAGATTCTGGGTCTTTAACAACCATGTTGAATTCCTCATTCCACTCAGGATTCAGGTTGCTACGCTTGACGGTAGTCTTCTTCGATGGAAGATTATCTTCTGTAAGCTTTAACTTGACATATGGATCAGATTTGCCCATGAGATCCTTCTTCTTCAGTTTAAGTGCTCTAACAACTTTCACATGAAGAATTCCAACAGGTTTTTTCATTGCTCTGTAAAATTCAGAGGTTATTAAAGACCATTGATAAGTCATATTTCCATTTTCAAGTATGACCAAAAAAAATCTAAAGACCATAAAGAGGTTACTTTGAGGCATCCATAATGGCCACTTCCAGTGTCTTGGGCCAAAGATACATGTTTGCAACTTGATCCTTTATAATCTCCTGAAACAATGATATGTATGCACCAATTTAACCTCTCTTTGGAGAGAATTAAAAAAGAAAAGGAGTGATAACCATAACTTTAAACTAACGCAACAAATTCTTAAAGGAATAAATGTACATGAAAGTAAAAAAGACAAACAAAAATTTTCAACTGTTATGAGAGGGACTAGTGTGGAGCAACTCTTGCGTGGTTTGCCAACTTGGAAGTAACTAGTGCAGAACCATATGACTAGACTTGGTTTTTGGGATGCCCAGTACATGATACACAAGATCAGTTGATCCCTCCCCTGCGTTCACCTATTTCATTGTCCTTGAGTGATCTCTTAGATTTGGACACTGCTGCAATCTGTCATCCCCCATTTGATAGCTTGATAACTTACCCAAGCTATTAGTACCTTCCTTTTTCTTTTCTCTTTTCTCTTTTTTTTAAGACTTGCAGAGTGAATTCCAATTGACCAGCACTACACCAGCGGACCCTGCTTTGCACACACCCCAACCTAATTTCCTCAAAACTGGTTCAGTTTCTTTCAAACTTCTGATGGCATATAGAAGACTGGCATGTAATGCTGTGAAATACTTTAAGGCTTGCAGAGTGAATTCCAAATGACCAGCACTACACCAGCGAACCCTGCTTTGCACACACCCCAACCTAATTTCCTCCAAACTGGTTCAGTTTCTTTCAAACTTCTGATGGCATATAGAAGACTGGCATGTAATGCTGTGAAATACTTTAAGGCTTGCAGAGTGAATTCCAATTGACCAGCGGACCCTGCTTTGCACACACCCCAACCTAATTTCCTCCAAACTGGTTCAGTTTCTTTCAAACTTCTGATGGCATATAGAAGACTGGTATGTAATGCTGTGAAATACTTGAAAAAATTGATTCCATCAAAATAATCCTTCCAGAGTCAAGTTTCTAGCTTTCTAGGAAGAGAGTTTCTTCTGTTTTCAGCAGCAAAGGATACCGATCTGAGATTCTCAGCTGTTTGTAGTGGAAGGGAAGACCCAAGGATACAAAGGGGGAGCCTCCCAATACATCAACCCACAAGTTTGACATATTCTTTAATTTTATCTTCCATATTAATCCTAAAAATAGAGCCCTTAATAGAGTTAACCGTAAGGCAAGAAAAAAAATCACATCAGCTAAAGATAAACTTGAAACAACTCAGTATGAAAATGAGTGTGTTATCTGCAAGTGATAAATTGAAGTGAGATTTTATTGTCCTGATCCACTTCAGCCAGCGATGTTTTTCTCATTTTTTACACATCCTACTAAGCATATTGCAATTTGGACAGACATCAGAGGAGATGGTGGGTCTCCTTGACTAGGACCCTAAAGCTAAGGAAGAAACCATTCACGCTAATGTTTATGAACCAAAAAAAATTGCCATCTCTGGAAAAACATGGTTGTCGACAATCATCCATAAACACTGCTAAGAAACTCTATTATATGGCTTGTTGAAATCAGTCTTCCAGATTGTTTCAGACTTTTTACCCATCCTTATACAAAAAGGCACCACATTCATTAACAGTTTCGCATCCTTCCATGAACAAAGGTGAACTGGTTCTATTCAATTATCCATTTACCCTACCAATAGTTTCCCTAAAGAGAATGATGAGACCTTGGAAATGAATTTATATGAGCCATTAAGAAGGCTAATGGGAAAAGCATCCCGCTTTTTAAGAATGAAAACTGGAAAGGCTTGTTTCATGTGTCCACATCATCTGCCTGAATTAACAAATTCCTTGACTATAGTGCAAATATCCTTCTTGAATGAACCCTATAGTTTCTGATGGAAAAAAATATATATCAGAAACCCAACAAGGCCTGGTGCTCGGCCCTCCACTCTGACAATCCTCAGTGGGGCTCTCTGGTTAGACGTCCTTCTGAAGACTGCCGGTCGCTTGCGGCTGCTGGGGAAGCTGCGCCAGTCATGGCACCAGAGGCTGGCGGTTCTTGTGACTTAGGGTGGCAGGCACAAGGTAGCAGGTTTGAGTCTGAAGACTAGGTCCACACGGAGGAGGCACAGAACCCGGACGGCGGTGCCCTTTCAGATGAGGTGCTGGCCCAGCCGGCCTTACCAGAGGGGCCAGTGGCCCTCATCACTGATGGAGGGAGCAGAAGAGAAAATATCACATGACGAGAGAGGAGCGGGAGATGATGGCGGCTGCTCAAGAAATGTTGGAGGAGCAAGTGAGGGTGATGGCCAACCAGGTGGGCATCTCCTTTGAAGCAGGGGCTGAGAAAGATGTGAGAGGGACATGTACCAATATTTGTAAGAGGTGGTGTGCAGCTATCCTGCAGGAGGAAAGGGGTCAGCAGAGGGGGTGAGGAAGGAGGAAAGGGAAGGGGAGGAGAGGGATTACATTGTGTCTCTATGAGGACTGTCTCATGGAATGTGAGAGGTTTAGAGAGGGCTGAGAAAAAGAGGGCGGTCAAGTAGCTAGTGAGGAGATGCAGGATTGATATTCTCTACATTCAAGAAACCAAATGTGAAGATGTCTTATGAGGGAGTTAGGGGGTGCTAGACTCTCAAGAGGTGCTGCTTCTCCGGTAGAGGGGACGTCAGAGGGCATCATGATCCTTTAGAACCCCTATGAGGTTGATGACGTGTCGGTGGATAGGCACATTAGTAGGTGGGCTATTTCTCTTCATTTCACCTCGGTGAAGAATGGCTTCTCTTGGGACTTCACCGGGGTGTATGGGCCACAGGGGAGAGAGGAGAAGCGGCTACTTTGGGAGGAGTTGATTAGCCTACACCTCTCTTCGGGTAGGCCTTGGTGTGTGGGAGGGGATTGCCTCTCATGGGAAAGAACGGGAGATACTATTCATTTAGGGGACATGGATGACTTCACTGGCTTAATTGAGGAGGCGGCTTTGGTAGATATTGACATGGCGCATGGTTGCTTTACTGGTCTAATATGAGAGCGGAGGCTTCCTGTTCGAGACTGGATAGATTTCTTATATCCGTGGATTGGGAGGATCATTTCTATCATGCTCAGGTACTCCCATTGGCTAGATTTGTTTCGGATTAAGCCAATCCTTTTGAAGGCCAATCATTTGCAGAAAAGGAGGTCTACCTTTAGATTGGAATGGTACTGGCTCAATGATGAGGACTTCGTGGATACTGTCCGAGAGGCTTGGTCTACACAGGGCACCGACAGCTCTGCTATGGCTGCTCTTGTCTCTTGATTGAGACACACTACTAAGGCTTTTAAGACGTGAGGGGAGGGCAAAACCCTCTCGAGGAGGGTGGCTAAAGACAGAATTCTATAGTAGATTGAGGGTCCGGATAGGCTGGAGGAGGCAAGCCTTATAGACATAGAGGACAGAAGGCTGCGAGACACTCCGAGGTGTCAGTTTGATGAGATCCTTTCCAAAGATGAGATCTATTGGAGGCAGAGATCGAGAGACAGATTGATCAAAGAGAGAGACATAAATACAACTTACTTTCAGCGTATAGCACCTAGAAGGAGGAGGGTCAACACCCTTACTTGCATTCGGGTGGGTGGCCTCCCCATCTCTTCAGAAGAGAAGATCAGGGAGTTGGCGAGGGATTATTATTCCAAGCTTTTTTCTGAGGACGACCATTTCAGATCGAGGATTGCAGATGGACCTTTTCCACGACTGTCTCAAGAAGAGAGGATTGCTATCTCGCAGAGCTTCACTGAGGAGGTCAGACAGACAATTTTTTCGCTTACAGGAGATAGAGCTCTAGGGCCAGATGGCTTCCCTTTGGTCTTTTTTCAGCAATGTTGGGATGTTATCAAATCTGATATGTTGGCAACAATTAAAGAATTCTTGGAGGGGAAAGCCCACTTGAGGGGAATTAATAAACCTTCATTGTTCTCATCCCCAAGAAGCAAGGGGCACAAGGCTTTTGTGATTTCAAACCTATCAGCTTGTTGAATAGAACTTACAAGATCATCACCAAATTACTGGCAGGGAGATTGGATAGAGTTATGGACAAGATGGTCAGCAACTTCTAGGGAGTTATCATCAAGGGACGTCATATTTAAGATAATTTCTTGGTGGCTGATGAGTGTTTGTATGCTATCAAGACTCAGAGGAGGAAATGAGTGATCTTGAAGTTACATCTTGAAAAAGCCTATGATAGGGTCAACTAGTCTTGCCTATTTGATGTGCTAAAGCTTATGGGTTTTGGGGCACATGGATCCGATGGATCAGGGATTGCATTTCTTATGCCTCCTTTGCGATTCTTATTAATGGAATGTCAACTTCCTTCTTCCACAGTGACAGGGGCCTCAGGCTGGAAGATCATATGTCTCCCTCCTCTTTATGCTAGTAGCTAGTGTTCTTAGTAGGGTATGATGGAGAGTAGAGGCTACAGGTTTGATCAGAAGATTCCAAGTTGGGAGAGGTGAACTTTCGGTCACCCACTTGCTGTATGCCGATGATACCATACTTTTTCTGGCGGAGGATGAGAAGCAGATGTATGTGGCTAGGATTTTACTGGAGCTATTGGAGGAGACTACTGGCTTGAAGGTTAACTTCAACAAGAGTGTGGTTGTTGGGATTAACTTGGACGACAGGCCACTTCACAACACCGCTCGGATCCTGGGTTGTCAGACAGGGACTTTCCCTATTTCTTATTTGGGGCTCCCCCTCTCCCTAGGAACTCTTAGGTGTGGGGATTGGCTTCCTATTATTCAGAGGTATGAGACTAGACTATCGGGCTGGACGGCGAGGCTTCTATATTACGGGGGTAGACTAGTCCTGTGCAGATCGGAACTGGATAGTTTACCTATCTACTATCTCTCGGTGTTCCGCATCCCAAAGACGGTGTTGAAGAAAATTGAAGCTATTCAAGGATGGTTCTTTTAGCACGGCAGTGGGGGAAGATGTAGGGGTTGGCATGACATTAGATGGGGAATAGTGGCTACTCCTAAGAAGCAAGGGGCATTGGCATTAAAAATGTGGAGGACTTCAATCTGGCTCGTCTTAGTAAGTGGATATGGAAGCTAGAAGCAGGGGATGAGGGTCTTTGGGCACAGCTCATCAGGCAGAGGTACTTCAACAGGTTGAGAGTTTGGGACTTGGATTTTCCAGCTCTAATCCAGACGTCTTCTATTTGGCGCGGCATCTTCTCTTGCAAGGACTTCATTTCTTCCGAGATCCGAGTCCATCTAGGGAAAGAAAACCATTGCCTTTTCTAGAAGGACAGATGGTGTAGTGACTTCACTTTAGATGCCTCTTTTCTTAGTCTGTTCGCGATCTCGACATATCCTCTTGGGACGATTGACCGAGCTTTTGACCCCCTCTTTTCAGGGGGAACTTGGGCGCCAACTTTTAGGAGGGACCTCACCAATGCCGAGTTGGAGCAATTCTAGGAACTTCTAACTATCCTCCTCAGCTTCGCCCCACGCCCCCTCTGGGAGGACGTGTGGACGTGGAGGTGGGATAGGGAGGAGACCTTCTCTGTTAGGTCTGCTTACATCATCATTTCGAATGGCGGAGTGCGACACGACTCCGCTCCCTACCTTTGGAGACCGAGGAGTCTGTCGAAGGTGAAGCTTCTGATCTGGAGGATTTCCCATGGGAGACTACCTACCAGTGATAGGCTCATGCGCTTCCTATCGGGCATCCAGCTAACCTACTGTTTATGTGGCCTGGAAGACGAATCTGTAGATCACTTCTTCGTAGGTTTTTAGTACTCGCAGGCTATGTAGGAGGGGCTAGCTTTGAGAGCCCGATGTGTCATTGGCCAGTAGTCGAAGGTGCGGTCTTTCATTAGGTCATGGGGTAGGAGTAGGCCCCTTAGAGGTGATCATGTTGTTTGGTAACTTATTTTGCATGCCACTCTATGGTCCCTTTGGTGTGAAAGGAACAACAAGATCTTTAGAAGGGAGGCTAGAGTGGAAGACTCACTTATTTATTTCATTTGCACTAGAGTGAGAGAGTGGGCGGAGGTGCTTTGTAATGTGAATGCCCTTAACTCACCTCTTTTTACTTTGTTGGGAGGGTAAACAGTCCCACATCGTCTTGATGTGACTTTTGTATAGGGTCTCTTTTTGGGAGCTTTTGTTATACTTGTACACTTTCTTTTCATTTAATATACAGAGGTATTACCCACTTTCCAAAAAAAAAAAAAGGCCTGGTGCTCAGGTATTATTGAAATCTTGTTGAAGATCCAATTCTCTTCATCAAACCAGGTAGCACCCTTTTTCAGTAGTCATATACTCGTTCTTCCCTTTTGTTCTTAGACACCCCCCAGAGCCAGATCTAATGAACTAACATGGTCTCTAAGCAAGGTTCACCTCCATTTCAAATGGATCAAACTAAAAATATACACCTCAAAAGAAGCCTTCATGGTTTTTTGATGTTCTTATGAAAACTAAATTACTAAGCTTCTTGTAAATGATTAAGAGGTGTTTGTGAGCAGATCCAACCAGATTTGATGCCATTTCAAGAGATTTTGTTCATACACATTGGAACAATCATGTATTCCCGAACAAAGAAATTTATGTACTTCACTATTTCTAACCACAGGGTGTTATGACTTGTGAAGTTTCTGTCTAAATCAATGTCAGTGTTGACTTGTCTTCCATATTGAAAACTTCAGTGAAAAGTAGCTTAGTTCAGGAAATGTTAAGAATCAGGATCATGGTTTGCCATCTCTTACGAGATATTCGAGATCTCTCCGAGATCTCTGTCTCCCCAAAGGTCGCGAGAAACGAAGCCCCCAAGATTGAGATCTTCTCTCTCCCACTCCACCGGTTTCCTCACTCTCTCCCGGTCTCCCTCTACCTTGGCCCCCTTGAGCTCTCTCCCCAGTCTCTCTCTGCCTCTTCCTCTGTGACACTCTCTCGCGGACTCTCTTACCCTCTCTCTCTATCTCCATTTCTCTCTCTCTCTCTCATCTCTCTCTCCCCCCGTCTCCCCCTTCTCTATGTCTGAGAGAGAGGGAGACAGAGAGGGGGGAAGACATAGATACATGTATCATTTTTTATGATTTTTGATGTATTTTTCAGTTTGTGGTTCATGTATCATTTTTTGTATATCTTTTTTATATAACTTTTGATGTATATTAACATTGGTGCATGTAAATGTTATCGTTATCATTACTCTTTACTTTGTAAAATTGAGTTGTCACTCGGAAAAACATGTTTGTGAAATTGAGTGGTTAGTAGAAAAAATTAGCATTTTCTTAGAAAAAGGTTATATATATGATTTTTTTTTTTGAAATTACCAAACCCGATTTCCCGAGATTTTTTCGAAATCTCTCCGAGATCTCTTCTCTTCCGCCTTTTCGAGACAGAACCGATATTCGAGATGGAAAACCTTGATCAGGATCAATCGATAAGGATCAGGATTGGTGTCAGCCCAAATGACTCATGATGTCATTCAATATGAAAAGTTTTTAGGATATTGAGTCAACACTAAATATAGCATCAGTGAACCTTGACTCGCTAAGAATGCAGATAAAATAAGCTCAAGTTAGTAAAATGAAAGTATGCCAACTATATTGTGTAGTCGAGCAAATGAAACTCTAAACTATTAAAGCAGGAATTCTGGAACTTTTCTCCGTTTCCACAATGAAATACACGATAACAGTAGACAATATTCATGTAGACATATGCACCATTTTCAACAAAAGAAACACATCATGGTTATAAAGTTTTTTATTATTTATATAACTTAGTGGAAACACTGATACAGAGACATTTGCTTTTGTTTCCTTTATAATATTTCTCTTTCAATATCTTATTGGAATATCCATTTCTGACACTCACAAGTTAGCAGAGACAATTTTAAATATCTGAATCTGAAAGACAAGCTGATTGGAAAATAGGAAAAAGGACTTTAGTACACAAAACTACCAAGAGCACACTAGAAAAATGGACAATCCCAGCTCCAACAACATCAGAAGGTTGGGAAAATGTAGGAAAACAGTAATTAAGTACAAAAGCTGCAATATACCTGGACTAGTCTGTATAGACCGGGAATCGCCATAACATCTGCTCCAATAAGTTTTAATCCAAAGTCAACATGTGGCTGCAAAATTAGGGAATTAGCTAAACCGCTATTGGGTTCCTCTCAATAATAATAAGAAGAAAAGTTAATAATCAAAGGAACATCTGCCTTGTTGCCCATACCTTTTCCATAAGAGAGACAAGTATTTTTGCAAAACAAGGAAAGCTAGGGACCAATGGCTTTAAAGTGATGCGTGGTATGGCAAATACTTGTAAATCCACAATCTGATATGTAGCCAAAAAAAAAAAGATGTCCACAATCATTCTCTTTGAAAAAATAATGGTCACCAATTCCTGGAATTTCAAAGGAAAAAAAATATTCTTGTAAGGCATGGAACAAGTTAATGACCTGCACCGTTGCCTTTAGACCAAATGCTTTGACTACAACAGTGACATTCGGATTACCAGCCCATTTCAGAGATGGTTCCATAATTAACTCCTTCTCATCAGTAGTGTAGACCTTCATACCTGTAAAATCATTGTGGTTCTAAACATAAAACCAATACAATGCAAGATGCATGGAAAACTCGAAAACAAAATAATAAAAAGGTGAATAGAGATGCCATGTGCAGAATCAATAGTAAATAACTACTAACTTCATGTTTGTCATTAAGCAAAAATTAAATCTCAGGTGGCCTCATTTCCACAAAACCAACAGATTTTTGAAGTCAAAAGCTGACAACATAAATTCGATTGTGTCAGGGAGCCATTAACAACAATCACATACATGGATTAGAGAGAATAACAAATCAAAATCATTAAAGGTTCGTAAACATCAAAGAAAAGGAATCTTAGATATTGGTTACAAGAACAATAAATGTCGGTGTTGGCACCAAAAATTTTGATGAAAGAAGAGAGAAAAAGGACGCAAAAAGGGGCCGGCCCCTCCCATCCCTCAATATGGGGGTTTGGACCGGATAAAACCCCACTTGGGATTGGGAGGGTTTGGACTGGATAAACCCCCCCAAGTTGGGGGGGGGGGGGGGGGGGGGGGGGGGGAAGGTTTGGACCGCTTAAACCCCTCGAGTGAGGGGTTTGTACCGGCTAAACACCCACTTGAGGGGTTTGGACCGGGTAGACCCCCAAATGGGGGGTTTTGACCAGATAAACCCTCCCCTTGGGGGTTTGGACCGGTTAAACCCCCAAATGGGGAGGTTTGGGACAGAAAAACCCCCAAGGGGGGAGTTTGATCCAGTTAAACCCCACCAAGGAGGTTTAGCCCAGTTAAAACCCTCACTATGGAGGTTTAGCCCAGTTAAACTCTCCCAACTTGGAGATTTGGAACGGTTAAAGCCCTCATAGGGCACCTTTCGACCGGATAAACCCCATAACTACCCCCCCCCCACGGCCTATGAATACCCCCAGTGGGGCCTCACACAGAAGACAAACGGATGGAAGACACATGCGAAGACTTGTGCTTGTGCTTTTCAAGGCACGTCCTTTGGAGAGCTTGTGCTTGTGCTTTAAGTGCTCAAGGTGAGGGTATGTTATAAAATTGTCCCTCCTTAGTCCGCACACATGTCCTTGTGTTGTGATTAATGTAATCTTCTTGTAAATATTTTGGAAAAAAATAATGAGATTCTCTGAAATAATTAGTAATCCCATAAGTACCCCAACTTTTACAAAAACAGTCTGCATAAATGCCCTTGTGGTTATGTCCCTTGTGTCACCTTGGAGAGAGATTATAAGAATTTTTTCTTCCATGAGGCTTTGCCCCCCGGAAAAAGGGCGTTGCCCCCTTGATTCCCGCGAACTGACAGGACAAGTTGATCCCTGACATTCCGCTGACGAATGCATGAAGTTGGACCGCAACGTATGAAAGCCCAAGAAGGAGAAGCAGTCTCCCGAGAGTCTTTGGCCAAGGCACCTCTATCAAGGAGCGACTTGCGTCTCATGCCAAGATTACACAAAAACTCATGTTCCGTCCAAACATTACAAAAATACCCCTGGTATGGACAAACTACACAAATATCTCTAAACTTTTCTAGAAGTTGCAAACAAATCCCTATTCAAGGAAAAATCTCAAATAAACTCAGAAAGGGTTCAAAATCTCAAATAAACTCAAAAAGGGGTTCACGATTACAAATAAACCCAAAAAGGGTCCACAATTACAAATAAACTCCAAAAATTTTCAAAATCTCAAATAAAACCAAAAAAGGGTTCGCAATTGCAAATAAACCCAGAAAAGGTCCGCAATTGCAAATAAACCTAGAAAGGGTTCAAAATCTCAAATAAACCCAAAAAGGGTTCACAAGTTTCGAGAATACCCGTAAGGGTCAGAAACTACAGAAATACCCATAAAGAGTCCAAAATTGTAGAAATATCCAAAAAGGATCCAAAACTATAGAAATACCTAAGAAGGGTCTAAAATTATAGGAATATCCCTGAAGGGTTAGAAATTGCAAATATACCAAAAAAAGGTCTGATCTCTATGGAACTCAAATTCAACGGTCTGTTCTGGTGGTGAAATGAAGGCCAAATGTAAATCAAACGACCCGACTATATAATCGGGGTTTCATGTATTTTGTAAAAATGAATCCAAAGAATGAAATGTTAATTTTCTCCAGCAAATATGTATCTCTAATGGGTGATCTCTTTGATCAAATCTGTTAAATAAAACCCACAATATCACAAGGGATATTGTAGAGGTCGAAAATAATATATTTGACAATTAATCAAGGGTATTCGGACATCACGTCGATGGAGAAATGTCTCCTACCCAAATCCAAATCGTCTGATAAACATAAATTCGCAGAAACAATAATGCACACGCTACTTAAATAACCACAAATGTGTATTTTCTTCAAAAACATTATTTTTTTCTGTGTTCAACAGTCAGTCAAAACAGAGATGCTCTATGGAACATTCAAACCAAATGCAAAGCTTGCTAAGCACTTTCAGAAAAGTAGAGCTTGGTAACTTTATCTTGGTCTTGAGAGGAAAAGATGGTTATAAAAAAATCGGATGTCCCACAAGTTCAACATCGAGGCTAAAGATGTTCAAAGACAAAAAAATGTGCTTAAATTGTGAGTCAAAAAGACTAAAATGAGAAGGCAAACTAAAATTTGTTCAATACTGAAGCATGTTTGCATGCCTTCAAAAAATTTAAAAACAAAGGAAACACGGAAGTAAACAGAAATGCTTAATTTGGTCTCCTTGGTCTTGTGTTCAAATAACCAATAATTGAATAGGAAACAAGAATTGCAATTAACAGCCTAGACTCACTCCAATCCTTTGCTGCTTGGACCTGACCTTACCTCCTGCTTTCCCCCTCCATTTCCAACCTCAACATGGCTATTTTTCCTCAGTCCCTTCCATTCTATGGACATCCATTTGTTTCTCCTCCAACTCTCAGCTTAGGTGACATCTATGCTCAGGTTGAGGGGGAGTGCAGAAAAGGACCGGGCCAAAACCCTAGTGGATTCAGCTCCACAGGGCAGAGCCAGATACTTGAACGAGGAATGGTTTTGGCACTCATGGTGTTCTCTTGTTGTTTTGTTTTTGTTACCCTTACCTAAGTCATTGTAACAGGGTAATATGGTCCTAATCCTTGCAATCTAAGATTAAGGCTAAATAAACAGATGGGATGTCGCAGCTATGGTTGTTGCAGACAATCCTTCTTTGCGGTTCATCTCCCTCCTGTTGTGCTCCACCAGCACATGCTCTCCCCTTGAAACCTTTTCCTCATTTAATAATAAGGATTTTTACATTTCAGTCCTTGAAATCTTCTCTAATTCCAGATTTGTCCCTATAATCCTTACATTTCAAAATTAAACCCTACATTAAAACACAATTTCTTAAATAAGGTCAGGCAGTCAATGCCAGTTCAAAAAAGGATTATATCTTGTAATATTCCTTCCCCGAGGATGTTAGACATTTTCTGGACAAAAATACCCTTCACTCTCAAAAAAATAAAGCTCATACAAAAGAACCCTAATGGGCTTTATGTGCACTTGATGGCAGCCCCTGTTCGAAGAACATCCTTGCTCAACAAAAGCCCCCACTAGACGATGGACCCTTCCCAACGGAGGTCATCAATCGACATCGAACCATACTCGATGGCGGCTCTTACTTGACAGCAAACCCTTCTTGAC
This sequence comes from Amorphophallus konjac, assembly GCA_022559845.1. Lineage (NCBI taxonomy): Eukaryota > Viridiplantae > Streptophyta > Magnoliopsida > Alismatales > Araceae > Amorphophallus > Amorphophallus konjac. The sequence continues at coordinate 48,217,318 of CM040118.1, read as the reverse complement.
GACAGCCCCTCTCAACGGTGAACCTTGCTCGATGACGGCCCCCTCCTCGATGGCGAACCCTCCACGACGGGGTCCCCCTAATCAATGTTGAACCCTCCTCGACGGCTCACTCTCCACAGCGACCTCACCACAACATCCTCTTACATACCTTGATGCTTACACTTGCCTTTGAACATTGAGCAAGACATGTGCAATGCTGGTTGAGAAGGCCCCATTTGACGGTGATTGCTGCTACTTGACGACGATAGCTAGATGCACCGCGGAAACTGTTCACCAGACCTTCGAGATTAAACCCATAACAACAAAACCCCAATAGACAAAATTCACTTCAAAATCACATGACAGTACTTCACAAATTCACACACTTAAAAGTGACAATAACATGCACAGAAAATGCCTATTTCATCAAATCGGGAAGCTCCAGAGAGAAGCCCCAAATTGCTGCCAATATGAATATTCTTCTTCATAATCACATTAAGAAAATGGTAAAAATAGCTATAGCCCATAAATCTTCCCTCAAAATAATCAAATACAATAACCATTCGAAACCCCACATGTCACTGATCCATTGTTTTCTTCGTGTTCCTCTTCTTTTTGTGAAGCCTCGAATGCTCACCAGTCCTCTGGCAGGCACATGCACCAAACCCTCTCAAGAGGAAGTTCCTTTAACCCTTCTTCAATTCTGGAAGGAAGGGCTGGTCTTCTGTTTGCCTTCATTACACTTTCCCTTCAATCCTCTTTCTCTCACGCTCCACTTCTGCTTGCATTGCTCACTGGAATCAGAACCAGAAATGCTTCCCCTTCTGCTCATCTTTCTCAAGGGGGTGGCAATTGAGGCTAAACAACCCTGGAACATCTTTCTATTGAGGGTCATATTGTCTTTTCTTATCTCTGGTAAGTATTAACCACAGTTAAGTTAGTGACCCCTTAACATCGTTGTTTGGGAATGAATGGCAGGTCTTTATTTTAGAATAATGCCTACATGTAGAGGTTAATTTTCAAATATGAGGATTACAAAAACATATCTGGAATAAGAGAAGATTATAGGGATTGAAATGTAAATCCCTTGATAATAATTTCAGTTTTCACATCGGGGCAGCTGATTCACTGTTCCACACTTCTTGCAGATGACACTGAGTTGGTAGATAGTAAACAAACATGAAAACAATAAGGATGACACTGAATTTGAGGATTAATGGGTAGTCATGCTGACAATTCAGAAAATATGCATTATTCTAAGCATTTCTAAAAAGTTGAGAGAGTATTTAGTTTAATAGAACATGAGATATCTTGACATTATATACAACAAAATCAAAAATCAACAAGAAGAAAACAACAAAAGAATGGTATATTTTCTGCTTACAAATGGATGACTAACAAATACCATATTAGCTAGGTATCAGTCAGCAATCGAAGAATACAATGAGAACTCTGCCAAAAAGATGTGTTGGCATTTGACCATGAGATTATTAATGGAATAGTATGCATCACCCGAAGAAGATTAAAATCTTGAAACACTAAGATGACATGACACTGTTCACCAATGTTCCACGTGAACTGAATGCCCATGCAGTCCCAAGTGTAAAAGACATTGATGTAAGTAAAAAGGGGATTAAGGAATGGGATGCTGAAGCAACACAGATGGAGGTAGTGAGAGAAAAATCAATATCACAAATGTTCTCATCTTTTATAGTCACTACTCCTCTTTAGAAATTTTAATTCATCATCTTCACAAGCAATATCACATCAATATTGAGCCAATTATGTGTTTCCCTGTACTAGGACAGGACAATACCCAGCCACTAGGATGGGGTGCATAAGAAGAACCACCCCCTCCCCAACTGAAAAAAAAAGGTTCCACTATACTTCCAAAAGTACTTAAGCAAAGCTGAATGGTGGCAAAGGTTTATACAAAGATCGTGATCAGCCTAGAGTGATCCTGTAGAATATGTGGCCTTCCAAAACATTAACTGAGGGTTACAGTTGTTGAAGAAGTGCACCTACTTAGTACCTTCCGAACTACAAGACTACAGAAGATTAGCAACAATACATCAAAGGGTTTCTGGATTTTGATTCCTGCAAATAAGATGAATTATCAAACAGCCCCTGTATCTGGCATATTCAGTGATTAGAATCTTCATATATTTCAACTTAGTTTTTAATCCTTACCATCCAAATGTTAGTTCACTTAGTTGAATTTTTAAATGACTGGTATACCATGGGCCTCCCTCCAACAATCAACTTAACTACAATTAGACACGAGTTAAATTGACTGAATTTTCAAATTACTTTAATTCCATGGGATATCCTTCATCAACATTGGCATCTCCCTCCCTCATCAGCCCTGCCATCTCCCTCCCTCCCTCTCCACATGTACCTTGGGGTTGCCATGCACGCTTACACATTTCTGGTTATCCAACCAAGAACCCTGACCAAGTGGCCACCAAGAGGCGGTCTGAGTCTGAAAGTATTTTGCAGACAAACCTCCACACATGCAATCGAAATAAAAAGAATATGTACCATATGTTATAATAAAAATGGATTAAAAATGATGACCAATTGTTTCTGCTATTTGCCAAGGGAAATGTAGATTATTATCAAATAATCGAAAATGCCATGAGACATGCATCAATGCAGAAAGACCGGAAAGAATTTTATAACTAACAAACCTTGAAAAGCAGGTGGTAATGTGCCCAAGGTAAGGGTTTCAAATTCAATTGAGTCAATTTTAAACTTTGCTGTATTCTCAGCAATTATTGGCTTCGTAACCTCCTTGGCAGTCTTGCAAATTGCCTATCAATTTATGCACCATTAAATATTTGACAGAGAAAGGACTCCATTAAGCATAAAGTTGAAGAGATAAAAATATGCTAACCTTGTCCAGATATGGCCACATGGTTTCTATAAACTTGTTCAGCCAATCAATCTTCAATGAACACAGAAATAAAGTTTCAGAAAATAGAACTCAAGCTAAAATCAACTGATTACCAGATTCCACAGAATAGATCGCAAATAAAACACCTACATAAAAAATGCACATACTCGGTCAAAATCGGGGTTTTTGATCCATAGTGGAATTTCAGGAAGCATACGCTGCAAAGATTTTGTGTCTTGCTCAGCAAGAGGCCGCACTACAGGGTCCTGATCAAGGAAACAATTATGAAACTCAATTGTGAGGTAAAAGGCTTGCAGATAAAAACTTGCACATCTAGTGATTCCACAAAATAAGATGATGACAAGAAAAAATAATGGGGACATTATCTGAAATTGTATAGAAACAAGATGAAAAATAAGTGCCACTTCTCAGCCATGACAGGTGTAGAAAAAATATCAAAGACACAAATATCAATAAAAAAGGAAATATATGAAACCTAGTTTTGATTAACAATCAGAAGCATCTATTTGTAATCCAGAGTAAATTTTGGGTGTAATCATGTGACAGCAGTTTTATTCCCCTAACATTTTTTTGAAAGGTGCTTTCTTTTGGGCTGTTCCCTTGAGATGGGAGCTTTTGTGAGAGCCTGCTCTTTCTTGTACCACCTTTTCTTCTTTAATATACTTTAGTGGTACCATCCACTTTAAAAAAAAAAAAACATTTTTTGAAAGTGTTTATTCCCCTAACATTCCGTCATTAGTGGAGAAGAAAAGTGGCATTTACTACATGATCTGAATATTACCATGGCAAAACTTCTTAATTAATAAGTCAAATGAATTCATTAGTCAAAACTTTTTGCCTATGAAATGAACATTAAAATAATTTTGACAGACCAAGATATCAGACACTAGTGTCGCAAATACTGAAACTTTCCGCAACAAAGGTTAGTAGTTCACTCCATGCAATTGTAATGGTGACAAGGTAAAAGTTTTTTATGCATGGACTTTATTTTATAAGGGGCATCCACTGCATAAGGTTAAAGCTAATTTATTGTCAATGACTCCATGGAGTTACCAAGAACTGGAACTCTTGTTGCCAATGGAGCCTGCATATGCTTCGTAATGAAACAATTCAGAAGCCACTTAAACTTAAAAAGAAGTTGGTACCTTCTCTCCACTGATAAACATTTCAATATTCAGGGAGCATCATAGGCATCCGAGGAATTTATGAACTTATGAAAATGAAAGTTTTTAAGACTGTAATTCAGAAGTCAACCTATAGTTACTTAAATGTCCTTATAAATTATGAAGTTTTATCTTTTCAAATGAAGTTTATCTTATAATGGCACTTTAGATCTCGTTTTTTCTAATAACAGTTTTCCAGGATTCATCCCCATATCGTCAATGCTTTATGTACATGATTGAATATATGATCCATGAAAATGCAAAAGTAAATGCATCTGCAAGATGCAAATGGCTCTTCCTAAACATTCCCAAAAGTCTCTTACAGCACAATACAAAGCACCACTTTTTCAAATGAAATTTATCATAATAACTCTTTTGAGCTCATTTCTCCAAGTAAAAGCTTTTGTGAGGATTCATCCCCCCAATGACATTATTTTTTGACATATGATTCAATGCAAGAGCTAAATGATTCATGAGAAGAACATGATTCTTTCTGAAAGGTCCCAACAATCCCTTATGATCCATGATATGACACTTCATCAGCACTTAGACTCTTGGAATAAGCCATAATTCCCTGACATAATTTCATTTGAGCCCAAGAACACTGATCTCATCACTACCCAAGTTTGAACAGGTCTACATGGAATAGATCTTCCAACTAGAAGCATCCACGTATCATAATGGTTAGTCATTGCATTCCAAGAGGACCCCGAGTGGGTCAAATGGTAAGGCCCTTGCCTCATGGTAGGGAGGCCCCGAGTTTGACTCCCATGGGGGGCTTACCTGGCTCACATTTAATCCTCAAGAGATGTGAGCCCGGGGTTTGCTTGCCTTGCTAGGTTCCCCGCCATAAAAAAAAATGCAAATAAACTATTGTTAGAAGTGAATTTGCAGCAAAACCATTCCTGAAAATGGATTAGCAAGCATACCACTACGTAAAATCAAATAGCGTAAACATGTCATTTTATTTGCAAGCATGCCACTTCTTTTGGCAAAAACATCATCCTTAGATGGTCTTACATAGCATTTATGCACTACTTGATTTTAAGCAATGGTATGCATGTTAATACATTTCCAGGAATGGCTTTTTTGTAAATTCACTTCTAACAATGGTTTATTTGCAAAAAACCCTAAAAATAGTCATTGCATTTCAAAAAATTTGAAGCCTAGTATCCTTGGACCTCTTCCCAGAGAAAAAAAAAAGTATGTTCAGTCAGAAACTAAATTTTGCTCAGCCTTTTGGAGGCTGTAACTGGCCTGAAAATTAACTTGTCCAAAACTGAGGTAGTGGGAGTTAATGTGAGCGAAAGCAGGAAGGAACAAATTGAACATATCTTGGGTGTTAGGTGGGGATCATTCCCTATCAAGTACCCTGGGTTACTCCTATCAGATGGAGCCATCAGAGCAAAGGAATGGAATGGTATTATCAAGAGGGTAGAAGACAAAATAGCTACTTGGAAACGTAAACTCTTATCAGCGAAGGGGAGATGGATTCTATCTAAGGTGGTTCTCAATAGTTTACCAATTTATTACTTATCCATATTCAAGATCCCAATGTCAGTATGCAAAAGGATTGAAGCACTGAGAACTGCTTTCTTTTGGAAAGAGAAAGGGATAGAGGAGAAAGGTTTCCATCCTATTTCATGGAAACATGTGTGTAGATTATAAAGGAGGAAGGTGGAGTGGGACTCATGCCTATCAGCACAATTAATGAAGCATTGTTGATGATGAAATGGCTACGGAGGTCAGATATGGAGGAGGGAACCTTATGGAATAGCGTTCTCAAGAAATATCGGTATAAGGAAGGGGGTTGGTTTTCAGAGCAGGAACACAAAAACCAGTTATCATCAGTCTGGAAGAACATTATGAGGTGCAGGGATTTCTACAAGTCCTCCACTGTCATACAAGTAGGTAAGGGTGGGAAAACCAGGTTTTGGGAAGACCCGTAGATGAACAAAAGGCCTTTTGTACAAGTCTACCCTAATCCGTATGCCACAGCAGTCACAACAGATATTAACATAAACAGAGTGTGGTCAAACTCAGACAATCAATCTCAGTGGAATGTACTTTTTCAGAAAATCTGAACGAAGTGGAAGTCAATGAATTTTTGCACATATCTGCCTTGCTAGATTTTTCTGAAAGTGATCTGCCTTGCTATATAATATGAAGATTTCTCAGGGCAACACGGACAGTAGAACTTGGAGATGGGAAAAATCAGGTAGATTCTCAGTTAAATCAGCCATTAGAATGCTTATGTACAGTGGTTAGAGAGTGGCCTGGCATAAACAGGCTTGGACTAGGAGATTGCCCATCAAGATAAGGATTTTCTTATGGAAAGTAGCTTGGAGCAGGATCTCAACTGCTGATGGGATTCTCAGGTTCAAGCCAGATACCAGAGAGCAGTGTGTTTTATGCGGCTATTATAAGGAAACAGCAGCCCACCTTTTGCTCCAGTGTGGTATTATACAAGCTGTGTGGATGCAACTCTTCAAGACTTTAGATGTGAAGTGGACCAACATCAATAATGTATATGAACTCTTCAGGGAATGGGAAAAGTACTAATTGGTGGATGGTGAAAATGATATTTGGAGGTTCTGTCTGCCAGCTATGATGTGGTCAATATGGAGAGAGAGAAATTTCAAAATCTTCAGAGAGGAATTTAGTCACCCAGCTACTATCATCAGTAACTGTATTAAATGTGTTTTGGATTAGAATGTTAGCGTATGGATCCTCCATTGGGCAGTCAAGTCTACTGTATAATATGATGGACTGGAAACGTTTCTTTCTGTCATCTTGTAATTGAATTTCCATCATGTAGTGGCTAGCGCAGCCATGGGGGGGAGGGGTACAGGTCTCTTCCATTTTTTTTCTTTTGAAAAGTCAGGTCTCTACCATCTTGGTAGAGCATCCTTTTTGTTTCTTTGTACTGTCTTCTTGTCTTTATTCTTCTATGAAATGTGACCTGTTGGCCACCTTCCAAAACAAACTAAATTCATCAGGGAACAGAATAAATAAAAGCTGACGAGCTTGAAAATTAAAATACAACACTTCAAGAAAATCAAGTGATAATTAGCATGCTACTCTAGTTTTTTTCTAAAACCAAAAATTTTACACTCTCTGGAAGAGGTTTCTTTCCCCTTTGCAAGATAGCCGTTATTGAGAAAAACAAAACGAAATCAATGTAAACAAAACAAAATAAAACTTTATATAATTATCCAAAAAACCTTATATTTGTCAAATCTGTTGAAACATGAAAACCACCAGAATTCAAACACCTTTTCATGTGGAACAAGCAGCTGACTGTTACAGACAAACCTCATAAACGTGGGTTCACATGTCACACGTGTTGTTTTCTGGATTCCATACATTTTCAGAAGATAAAAAAATCACTTTCTAGAAGAAGTAAAGCAAAGGAAGTGGCCAGGAGGCGGGCTACAAAGATTCCTGAGTACACTGTTGTATAGGAAATGGAACGGATGTTGGAAACTGTTGAAAATATATATATGTCCAGAACATAGACTAATATGTACTTTTCAACATTTGTACTTTATTATTTAGAATTTTTAAAAGGAAACAAATATTGTCGCTTTTATTAAATAGGTGTGTGAACAACAGGGCACTTTGACTATGATTAAAAGAAAACTGAATGTTATCTACATAAATTATCATTTGATGTCAATCAAAAGGCTAAACTTATTAGAGAAATCCTCCAAATAAAAACATTGCTTAGGATGCTGGATACATGATAGCTGCACCACAGATAGTAACATGGCCTTAAGGAGTAACTAAAATGGTTCTTCAGTTTAGGATGCGGCATGAAATATATTTGGCCAAGCATTCAAAAGAGAGAGATTGTTATAACTGTTTGGTTAACGAAGTTCTTTACATTCATACAAATCTAGCAAGAGTCTGGGAAGGTGGGAAAGACACAATTTGTGAAAATCAATCTGTAGCTAATTTTCCATTTTCTTATACCATTGGCAACCAAGTCACATATGAACGTTTCCCCACTGCCACCACTAGTTTACCAAGAAAACAAAGGATAAACCTCTGAAGCCAACCCCTCCCTCTCTCCCTTCCTCCCCCTCCTCTCTCCCCAGAAACACCAGCATAAACATCATTGTTAAGATCCTGTTAGCCTTCATTTGATTAGACCACCAGCTGTTTGCGTGGATCACTTCTGCCACAATATCGTTTGTCTATCTATCCCTCCAAAATCATGATTCAGGTGTATCATTTTGTTTGTCCTTGTTTTGATTGTCTGCCACTTTCTAAAAATACATCTGAAGCCCAAAGAGGAACAAGTATAGCATGTGAAGGGGTTGGCTTACATGAGAAATATATGTCAAAGTCAAGCAAGTTAGCACTGAAATCCTTGGAAATTTCTTTTCTGTTGTGTATAATTAGAATGACCTCAAAATTGGAATATTCTTAGTAAAATGGCGTATCTACATTCGACAGCCACCATGCTCAATGCATGACAGGGAATGCATCCATGTCCCTCTTTCTTCTTTCTTTCATTGGAAATGGGCTCGGGTGTCTACAGTTGCATTGAGAGAGAACTTCATGGGCATCAGGAGACATCTCTGTTTACTAAAAAAAAAAGAACATACACAACTTAAGGAATTGTGGTTATGAATGAATTAAGCCCAAAGCAAAACTAGCTCAGGTTCACTTCAGCAAAATCTGGCAACTGCAATGACACGGTGCCGAAAGACCACAAGGGACGTCAGCAAAGAAACTGGCAACAGACCAGCATCCAACGATGGGACATGCCTAAACAAACAAAACCTCATCCACCGCCAGCTACAGTACACATGCGCACATACAAGTATTTGTAATTGGAACAAATCGCAACCCGAATACCCCATTAATAACAAACGCAATGGGATGTTATTCCTCAAAAAAATATATGATTTTGGGTATAAAGTTGAAATGTGGGAGCAGCAAATGAGCCCATGCAATCACGTCACATCACCTCAGCAATATTGTGAAACTATTACCACATGAGGCGACGAGGTCTCGAGAATTACTTCAAAAAGTTGGCCTCTTTGATAACTGGATAAGAGGGGAACAGTCTGGGTCATTCGGTCGTATTACCCAGATCCAGTTTGATTACCGTGGCACGAGTTTTCCGGCGCAAGGAATAACTGAAATGACCGGGTTCGAATTACCTGTCCGCACCAGACTACGTAGCTGACATTTACCTATTCTACCTTTTATCCAACTTCTCTACCAAAGCCACGAGAACAGGTGAGGATAACATTTCGCTTATCGGGCAAAATGGTCTCTTATTCTGACATTATCCCACACAAACCAGCCAACCTATCCGGGGAACAGAGAGAGGACCGGACAACACCAGCAAAGCTGGCAACAGAGACAGAAGGAGGGGCAGGGAGATTTCTTAACACAAGCATACCTTGACGTCGGTGGGCTGGAAATAGATGAACAGGTAGTAGCCGATGACGACCCCGGCCGAGATCCCGATCCCGAAGCCGAAGAAGCCCAGCAGCGTCCCCAGGAAACCCATGTCCGCCGCAGCCCGATCTCACACTCGAAATCGCCACAGAACACCCAAGAAGCCGAATTTGAAGCACGAACGAACCTCCACCTCCGCCAGCAAAAGAAAAAGGGCGAGAGAAATCGGAGGTGAAGAAGACGAAACCGAAACAACACCAAGCTCGCGCCTTTTTCTTCTTCTTCTTCTCCGCCCGGATCCCTCCTCGCTCTGCGTGCACTACCGGGGACGGCGGGGGCCAAAAACGGGGGGAGGGGGGGAGAAAACAAGAACACCGGAGCAGAAACCGAAGGTGGAAGAAGAAAGAAAGGAGGGGGATTGGAAACGATCTAATAAATCGCTATCAGGAAGGAGCATTTAAATCGCGAATGCGCCTTGCTGGCGGTGGAGCGAGGAATTAAAGAATCGCAAAAAAAGGAAATTATTAAAAAGGGGGGGAATTGTGATCGGCGCGTGGATCCGAAGTGTCGGCAAGGCACACAAGCAGCGTGTCTGGACCGCGGGAGGTTAGAGAGAGAGAGGGGGGCAGACGCAGGTAGAGAGAGAGAGAGAGACAGAGGAGGGATGTAATCAGTTTTCCGTATTATAAATAGATATAGAGATTTCTTCCGTTATCAGCACCACCATTACCCACAGTGCGAGTAATGACAAGGGGAAGATTCAAATGGCAGGATAGGGGAGAGAGACTGAAAAGGACGGGGTTTGTAGACAAGGGAAGCGAGGAACTGTGCGTGAGAAGGGGAAAAGTAGAGAGAGGGGGGGGGGAGGGGTGGTTGGCAGGTGAAGCTTTTTAAATGCAAAGGTGGGTTTGGAAGGGGACTTCAACGTCGTCATCCGGTGTCCGATGGAAGGCAAGGGCGCAGGCTCGAGGAGAGAGAGTGAGTTGATGTACATTGAACTGTTCAACAAAATTACGTACATTATATAATTTAACAAAATTATTAAATAATTTCATTTTAATAAATATTTACCTAAATACACGTAGATAACAGTTTGTTAGAAGGCTGGTTTGGACGACTTTTTTGGGTTGTGAATGTCGCTGGAAATTAATTGTACCTTTCTTACCGGCAGCAAATTTGCCCGGGGTGGTACAATTGACTGGAATCTTAATTCTCTTGGGTGAGGTAATTTCATTGATCAAGTGTTTATAAGTTCTTAATTGAAACTGTTCGAACTCAAGTTTTCTCAATAATTTAGAGGGAATTTGATATCTTACTGTTAGCGGCGCGTCTGCTCTCGACCGGTAGAAAAGTTACCCGTCTAACGTGTTATTTGTCCACGCATTAGATCACGGGTCCCACTTAACAGACTCCTTAAATACTTCTTAAATATTTATAATGAAAAAATAAATTTATATAAAAAATAAAAAATAAGATAGATAAATAATTATATAAAGTTGATAAATAATTACATAATGGTGATAAATAATTATCTAAGTGAGGTAAATAGTGTAAAATCACTGACAAAATAAGACGGACAAATAACTATATAACGATGACAAATAACTATATAAAGTTGACAAATAACTATCTAAGGATAACAAATCGATATCTAAAGGAAAAAATAACTAACTAAGGTGAAATTAGTCAAAAAATAAGATAGATAAATAATTATATAAGAGTGATAAATAATTATATAAAAGTGACAACTAGATATTTAAAGGAGATAAATAGTTAACTAAGAAAGATAAAGTCACTTACAAAATAAGAATGACAAATAACTATACGAGAATGACAAATAATCATATAAAAGTGACAAATAACATAATAAGTGTGACAAATAGCATAGTAGAAAAAGTGTTTTTTTAAAATCTTATTCGACGTCGTTATGACAGTATAATATCACCTCGAAAATACGTAAAATCTGACAAACCTAATGTATCACGTGGATTTAATACAATTTCACACTATAGTTCCAATAAAATATTATTACCCAACTATAATAAGCATTTCTACACGCTAAAATATATACGTGGATGATGTGTACGTTACAAAACCTATACAATGAATATGCCTTCGCTGCCGTCCTATCCACACAACGCTTAAACGTAATAAGAATGTCAAAATTGGATTATTGCATGAAGCAAAAGATCGCGTGCATCCCACACAAAAAGGTCAAAAAAAAGGGAGGGGGGACAACTTTTCAAACTCGTTAGTATGATTAGTATTAGAGAAGGGCGCGCCACGCCTACTGTACGGGGTGTTCGGTTATATTTTTTTCCCTTCTTTCTCTCTCAAATTTAAAAAAAAGAGAGAAAATAAGCACGCAACTGCGTTTGGCGACTGTTTCCTAATTTTCAGGAGAGGATTCTCCCTCCGTTGAAACCTGTTTTAAAATAAAAACAACACCCAAACAATTTTTTCTTTAAAAACGCTGTGAAGCCCCTCTCTCTCTCTTTCTCTCTCTCCCGGTCCCCCTCCCGACGCGGCGGCCCCTCCCTCTCTCCCTCTCTTTCTCTCTCCCAGTCCCCCTCCGCCCTCTCTTTCTCTCTCTCCCGATCCCCCTCCCGACATCCTGGCGCGGCGGCCCCTCCCGCCATTCTCCCCCCTCCCTCCCCGGCGGTTCCCCCTCCTGCGCGGCGCGGCCCCCCCTCCCTTCAGCCGTTCTCCCTCCCCCTCCCTCCCGCCGTTCTCCACGGTGGTCCCCCCTCCTGCGTGGCTCAGCCCCCCCTCCCTCCCCTCCCTCCCCGGCGGTCCCCCCTCCTGCGCGGCGCGGCCCCCCCTCCCTCCGGCCGTTCTCCCTCCCCCTCCCTCCCGCCGTTCTCCCCGGCGGTCCCCCTCCCTCCCCTCCCTCCCCGGCGGTCCCCCCTCCTGCGCAACACGGCCCCCCTCCCTCCCGCCGTTCTCATCGACAGTCCCCCCCTGCGCCGCCGTTCTCCCCCCTCCCTCTCCGGCGGTCCCCCCCCCTCTCCCTCCCACCGTCCCCCCCCCTCCCTCCCCAACGGGTCCCCCTTCGCGGCCCCCCTCTCTCTCCCGCACGTTAGCCACCAAACACATCTACATTAATTTTAAAAATTATGACATTAATATCAAACAGTAAGTATCAATTTTTATCATTTTTAAAATTTAAGTTAAAAATTGACACAACACAATTTTTTAGATAGAAATAGTTTCTTTAAAAAAATTGTTCTCAAACACCCTATTAACCAATGTTTTAGAATATGGCATTTGCTGTTTAACTCGGTCTCTCGTTCCTAGCCACGTCGACGTTGATATATGAGCCTACCGATGTGGGAGGACGGTATTTTTTTGGTAGGTATATTTTTATATTATTTTATTTTGAACGAGCAAGAGATAATTAGGCACCGTTTGAGAATCTCTACAGAGTGTTTCATTTTCTTATAATCTATCAACCGTACTGACACGACAGTGCCATCGGATTAACAATAGTGGTTAATACTAAGAAGTCGGTCTCTCCTTCGTTCGGTGGATCGTGAGAACTTCGCACTTTTGTGCCTACGATCTTTGTCCTCCTCGAAATCTATGCTCATCAAAATTCATACTGCATCTTTACATTTGAGATAGATTAATGGTGGTCGGATAATTTTTACCCAAAAGCTCGTGCTACAGACATTGCCAAACGTAGTCTTAGATTTGAACCCGATACCTCTCCCAAACTAGAGAATACGATGAATCCAATGCATTAGACGGCTGGTCCAACAATATTTTTCTCTGTTCTCTCGTCCCCCTTGCTCGCTCTTGTGATAAAACACGCCCTCAATCAAACCCAAGTTCGGATCCTCTCGACGTAAGTAAAGTGAAAGACTCAAATGAGGGCATGATCTCCGTTGCCAATATATGGACAAGAAAGAAGCATCTATGAAATGAAGTACGTTCGAGGGAGAGAAGATTTTGTCCACAGAAGTAGAGAAGGCCATGCTCCCGCACCTGGGTCTACTCCTAGAATTTCACGTGGATGAATGGAAGGTAAGATCAGGTCAGGTCAGGTCGTGTTAACCGTCCCTATTAATCGGGTCCCCACATTATTCTTTTTTTTATTTGCCAAGTATATATATATATATATGTTGAGCGTACCATTACTTTACATGTTGCTATCTTTGTTTCTTCCCCATGTCCATGAAAGGTGGCACCGTTATGGAGTAACAAAGGCTACCTATCAATCAACTACTCGGCAGCATCTGTCGGTCCAAACTTAAAAGATTCCTACGATCTCTTTCCTTCCAGCCTTCTTTCTTTCTTTCTTCCGTTCTGTTCTTTTGTTCGCACTTTGTGCATGCACCAACTGGGCTGCCAGAGCTGTAATCCCAGTGATCAGAGGTGGTCTCGTTTGATAAGACATTGTTGAAACACACGCGCACACGCATACACACTCCATTTTCCAAGCGTTCTATAAAAAGAGGATAGATTAGACAGCCATGATGGGCTCATCATGCGCATCACGCACTTTATTGATTAAAAAAGAGTGAATAAACAAGTGGGGTCTCCCTCCCCTGTCCGGAAAAAATCAGGTTCTTATTTCTGAATTTTCTTTTTATAAATTTTACATGGAAATTGTCTTCTGGACCCTCTTCCGTGAAATTTTAAATAATATAAGATATTCGAGAGGACGAATGCGAATGCATTATTTACCCCCGAATATGCTAGTATTCGCATCCGTGAAATTTTGAGTTCAGGAATGCAGTGGAGAGTGCTTCTAATCATTGAAAGTTCCGACATAATGCAAATCTTTTTCGAACGAAATAGAGGCATCTCAGTTTTGACAAGAAGATGGCTTCTAGACGAGAGAGAAGGTAGATACGTAAAATTCAAAAAATTGAAAGTCATAGAAGCTCGGGCGAGTGAGCTTCCTGGGTGCTGCGGCGACTTCCCAAAATCTTTTTATGAAAATACTCTCACCCTCTGTACCCGAAAAGCAATGGCAAGTGGGGTAAACGGGTAATTTGACCGTCTAAAATTCACCAAATTATTTTTTTTTTTGGAAAAAATAGCCAATCTCTCTACAAGTGTCAAATAAAATTTTTGACTTTGTCAAAAGCTATGACAGTTTTAGCTGTGTACGGAGAGGTGAATTTTCAAAAAAACCTCAAGATAGAAAGCGTCTTCAAACGGGCCTAATATATAGTGGGGGCCACTTTTTCTCTCCTCATATAATTATTCTCCCTTATCCGCAGATGTGAACGC